>MJUU01010879.1:103662-115926 GCA_002080025.1 Modiolus philippinarum
CAATTCTCCTACATCTTTCATTAGATTTAAATCAAACTTAACAGTATGGCTGACCATCATGCCTAGTTGTGCATATTGTCTCGCCGGATTGATCGGCTCATATTTGTGGGAGTTATGCTCATTTTATTTCATAGAATTTTGAATTTTAATTCTCCCACATCTTTCATTGGATTTCAACCAAATTAGTTAATATTCAAATGAAATGGCAACATATAATGATACAGATCTCCATGAAGATAAGGATACATTAGTTTTTGTATAAAAAAAAACACTTCTAGTTAAACAGGAAAGATAACCAGAAACACCTACAATCACAGAAAATCATAGACCACTATCCACAAATAAAAAAGCAAATGAAGGACTAAAGACAAACATACACGAGAGGAACTTTGGACAGCTTGACTTGGTACCAGCTTTAGCAAAAGCCATAGGTAGGGCTAAACCAATTTGGGGGTAACCGAACCTACCTTTCTATATCCCATTTCATACTATATTGTTATGAAAACAGCTACTTATTTGTTGCTCATTTCATTTAACGGCTAGAGGCATGGCATTAAATTATTCCATAACATCACTCATCTGGCTGTCTGTTTGGTTTTGCCTTAGGTCACAAGTCCACCACAGGTTGGGACACAAAAGCATTATAGACAATGTAAAAGATATGATATTCTCATAATGCTTCTTTCTATTTTTTCAGAATTATGCAGGTTCAAGACAATGGAGAACTAAAGCTGCCATAAGTCATATAGGAGTATCTATTTTTAGTAGTGCAATGACGACAATTGTCGCTGCAATCCCACTTACACAGACTACAATTCAACCTTTTGCCAAATTTGGACAAATTCTTGCCATAAATTCTTCTGTATCGATATTTTATTGCTTAACTGTCTGTTCTGCTCTATTAGCCTTCATGGGACCAAGTAAATTTCTAAGCCGTTGGAGATCAACAATAAAAATGCTTATAGGTACATGTGTTGTGATAGGGTTATCTACCCTGATTTTATATGTGATAAGTCGATGTGGTGTATTTATACCAGGACCAAATGGTGCTGCTTTATTCCCTCAGTAATTATTTTATTGTATTATTTTATGTTGTACTTACAAAGTAATGTACTTAAAATGAAAAGCATTATTTATTTTTATTTGTTTGTTTTTTGTAAACATTGTGAACCACCTTTTATTGCATCATATGCATAATTTGCACAAAAATTTTACTGAACACTTCAAGATTTCAATATTTAAACTTTAAAAGACAAAAAACTTAGTAAATAACAATACAAATGTTTCTGAAATTGTTTTCACATAGATTTATGCTTTAAATTGCTAAAAAATTGAGGCAATGTCGATAATATTTGTTTTCACTTAGTTTTATTATTTAAAATTATTAAAAAAAGAAGGATTTGTTGATAATATTTTTATCAACACAATACAGTAGATTGTATAGGGTGTACTGTACATGGACAATCAAGAAAAAATGTCACAAGGAATAGAATATTATGATTTACACGTAGCTTGGTACTTGCATTTTTATAAATTTTACCAAACATGGTAAATAGCCAACCTCAGGCACCAGTAACATAGAATCAATACATAGCAAACATGCTAAAAATTGCAATTATAAAACATTATATTGAATGACCTTCAGTGTATCATCTTGAAGATTTACAAAATTAACAGAACATGATTAGGCCACACCAGTCTGATTGTTTGACTGAATCACCTCCCCTATTTTCTGGGATATCTCTTTTTAATCATGTAAAATTTTGGGTGAATGCAATTGTAGAACAAGAAATATTTGTGTGGCCTTATCAATATAGATTGCATATTTATCAAAGAATATATATAACAACCATGTTAGAAAAAAAATCATGCTGTAATTTGATAAATCCAAAGAATTTCAAATGACATTTGATATAGACATATATATGTACTAGCTATTGAAAATTTATATACATTTTGTATGTATTTCTTCCAGGAGATTAAAAGTTTAAAACACCTAGGCATTTCTTACTCAGAGAAACATATAGAATAATGGTAGTTCTGAAGGTCGAGACAGAAAAAAGCACCGTGTCACAGGGAGTCTGATAGGACAGGCTGTGATACAAATGATATTTTCTGTTGAGACCTTCAAAACTACTATTATTGTTTTTATCGGCAACATCATAGGAATCATGACGTCATTGCCTAATATTTTCTTGTATCAGGTCAGTACGGAGATACAGACAATATCAGTCAGTAAGATCAAAGAGAAAAATGTACATATTGCCGATAAAAAGTAATATCAGACATATAAAATGTATGTTTAGATCTGACAATTTGATTTTAAGGGAGTCTGGGGTGGGGCTAAGTAAGTTGGGTGGGGTAGGATATAACTTGGTATGTATTGCAAATCTTAAACATTTATATTTACTAAAAGACTGCTGAACATTTTGATTTTTGAAAACTCTTGTTTTATTATTATTTATTGGAAGTAATTTGCAAAGAAATGATAACAAAAAATTAACATTTTCAGAATTAAAAGTGACCCATATTTTTACACCATATTTCCAAATTTTCATAAAACACTGCAATGAAAAGCTGTTGTTTTTTATACCCCCGCTCCGAAGGAGAGGGGGGTATACTCTTTTACCCTTGTCTGTCTGTCTGTCCGTCCGTCCGTCCGTCCGTCCGTCCAGAACATCTTTCGTCAAGGATTTCTCAGCTTGTGTATGTAGTAATGATTTGATATTTGGTCTGAAGCTTAAGTATGATGAGTTGTACTGTGTCTCCCCTTTTCGAGTCTGTCACTCATCTACTTCCTGTTTGACGAAAACTTTGATTTTTCCCATTATAGCCATATATTGAAAATTTTCGTCGAGGATTTCTCAGCTTGTGTATGTAGTAATGATTTGATATTTGGTCTGAAGCTTAAGTATGACGAGTTGTACTGTGTCTCCCCTTTACAAATCAGTCTATCATCTAGTTCCTGTTTGATGAAAACTTTGATTTTTCCCATGATAGCCATATATTGAAAATTTTCGTCTAGGATTTCTCAGCTTGTGTATGTAGGAATGAATTGATATTTGGTCTGAAGCTTAAGTATGATGAGTTGTACCGTGTCTCCCCTTTTCAAGTCTGTCACTCATCTACTTCCTCTTTGACTTTATCAATTTTTCCCATTATACCAATATATTGAAAATTTTTGGTCCATACTTGTTTGTGTCCACACTTGAACTGTGTCTACACCTGCATTGTATCCGCACACACTTAAATTTGCACTTTCCATATTGATTAAGTGTTCAATGAGCGGGGGTATAACTGGCTGCCATTCGGCGACAGCTCTTGTTTTTTCACTTCAAAAAGTGATAATATTATCATCTGCTATATAGGTCAAAATATATATCCTTTCAAAAGCTTTTGCTGGGAAAACAAATTGGTAACCGTTTGTTTTAAAACTTCAATTTTCTTTAATCACAGAAAATGGACCAAAATCTTTCAATCCAGCAGCATGAACACAATAGGTAAAAACTCGATTCAGATTGTAAATTAAATTTTCAGTTCACCTGACCCAAAGGGTCAGTGTGAGCTATTGCCATCACTTGGCATCTGTCGTCCGTCCGTTAACATTTCATATTTTCATCTTCTCCTCTGAAACCACTGAAGCAAATTTAACCATACTTTAAAGGAATGATGTTATTAAGGTCCTTAACAAAGATTGCTCATTTCGTTCCGATCCGATAAAAAACATGGATGCCAGCGCATAACTTAGGTTTAACATTGGACCCTATGGGAAAAATCACTTTTTCATCTTCTCCTCTTAAATCATTAAAGCAAATTAAACCAAACTTTACAGGAATGATGTAATTAAGGACCTTAACAAAGATTGCTCATTTTATTCCGATCCTATAAAAAACATGGCCACAAGCAGGGAACTTAGTTTTAACATTTGATCTTATGGGAAAAATCACATTTTCATCTTCTCCTCTGAAATCGCTGAAGCAAATTCAACGAAACTTCACAGGAATGATGTACTAAAGGTCCCCAAGAAAGATTGCTCATTTTGTTTCCATCGGATAAATAACATGGCAGTCAGCACAGAACGTAGTTTAACATTGAACCCTATGGGAAAATCACATTTTCATCTTCTCCTCTGAAACCGCTGAAGCAAATTCAACTTAACTTTACAGGAATGATCTGCTAAAGGTCCTTAACAAATATTGCTGATTTCATTACGATCCGATAAAAAAACATGGACGCCAGTGCGGAACTTAGGTTTAACATTAGACCCTATGGGAAAAAAACACATTTTCATCTTTTCCGCTGAAATCACCAAAGCAAATTAAACTGAACTTTACAGGAATGATGTACTGAAGGTCCTTAAGAAAGATTACTCATTTTGTCCGATCCGACAAAAAACGTGGCCACCAACGTGGAACTTAGTTTTAGCATTGGACCCTATGGGAAAAATCACATTTTCATCTTCTTCTCTAAAACCGCTGAAGCAAATTCAACGAAACTTTACAGGAATGATGTACTAAAGGTCCTTTACAAAGACTTCTCATTTTGAATTGATCCGATAAAAAATTTTGCCACCAGCACAGAACATAATTAAACATTGAACTCATTGGAAATCACATTTTTATCTTCTCCTCTGAAACCACTGAAGTTCAACCAAACTTTACAAGAATGACGTACTAAAGGTCTTTAACAAATATTGCTCATTTTGTTCTGATCCGATTAAGAACTTGGCAGCCAGCGCAGAACATAGTTTAACATTGGAGCCTATGAGAAAATCAGCCTTTTCATCAAGTAAAGCAAATTTAACAAAACTGTATCGGAATTATGTATAGAACATCCTTTGCAAAAATTACTCATTTCAAAAGGATCAGACAAAAAACATGGATGCTAAAGGAGAACATAGCTATAAGACTCCACTGGTCAAAAATATTATTTTTGGTCATGCATGGCATAGATAAGAATCATTCTGTCAGGTGAGCAATACAGGCTAAGTCTCTGAGCCTCTAGTTATTATATTCTTGACCATCACATTCTGTCGACAATGTTGAGAAGGGCATGTGTTGTTTTTGTAGATATTTTCATTTTGATAAACAAAAGCAAAATTCAGATTTGGAAATAGAAATACATTGGAAAATTCAATGCATTCAAATTTCAACAAAATTAGCTTCTTAGTACATGATTGCATATTGTCAATTTTTAATGAAAGATTTAAAAAATAAAGTGTAAATTTTATCATAACTTTTGTTGCCATGGAACCAAAAAAAATTTTCCCATGAATTCGCAATGTTTTACACCACATTTATTAATTTTTGAGATTGTTTAAGGGTCTGAAGTAGCAGATCTGTTAAGATATTTGGCACTTGCTGTCAAAATGTAATCAAAATGATTTTTTACATTTCATTTATCTCCAGTTAAATTAGAGAAGCAATATTTATTAAGTTTATAGAAAATATTTTATATGTTTTTGTCCTTTCTTTCTGACTTGTCTACAAACAACCTACGACCTTTTTACTGGCGATCACATTTGTTAAAGCTAGGTTTTGCATACATAGCAGGATATACTTACCCTCACTCCTGTGGAGGTCATGTGAAAATAATGTTACAACAGGTTTATCATCATAAAATATTGGTATGCTATGGGTTTCCTTGAGCTGTAATCAAAAACTGGGGGTTTTACAGTTTTGAGGTTCATATTATTGACTAGGGGAGCACATTTTTCGTTAAATGATCTGGGTTCTTATACTTAGTGTATCCAGAATTTTCCTGGAGCCAACTTGTTGCCCATATAAAAAAGTAATCATGGCAGTTTATGAATCTAGCTATTCCTTGCTTTTGCTAATTTATTTACATTTTTTGTTACTTTTTTGTGGTTTGCTTTTTAATTTTTTTATATTTATATTAAATATATTTTTATAGCAATCGGTGACATTTTAAATTTTACATGTATTATTATATGGAGTTTTTCTACTGTTTCATGCACAGTATCAAATTTCTGTATTAATGACTTGTGTATCTTTATGATAAAGCATTTATTTGTTACACTTTTAATTTAAATTTTTTGTAGATATCTTTTTTTCCTGTCTAAATGAAATATAATTTTTGTACAATAGTGAAATATGTGTTTCTGTGCATTAAGATGAAGACATTAAAATGATTTTTAATCTAACCAGAAAGCCATAGAAACATAAATGATCTTGTGCACATTTTAATATGTTGAATCCATAGAAAAAGTGAGATATCAATTGATTGTAGATATCATGTTCCATTTGAAAGTACCTTTCTATTAAAGTGGACTGAAATGACCTGTGACACGATTTTGGTGATCTGCATGTTTCACACTGTGTATCATCCATACACAGGATATAGGTATCAGGACTGGTTTTCATTTAAATTTCAATGAAATCTGGGGTACCAGTGTAAACCAGTGTATTACTACTTAGTAGCTATAAACTTGATCTATGTACACTAATGGTAACCAAATTTAAACAAATACCAGTCTTGGTGCCTATATTCTTTGTACAAATGATACACAGTGTTTTAGTCATGTACAGAACATCAGAGTAAGTTCAGTTGGTTGTATGTTGATTTCCATGATTTCAGAACTACATTGAATCCTCTATATATCTTTTAATGGAATAGCCCAAATCACAATTCCTGAAATTTATTCTCTTTAATGGAATACAATTATTGTCTTTAACATGTTGGGAAGTAATATTTGTTGAGAGTTATATAATAATATAAAATTATGGGATCAAAGAAGACTTTTAAGATGTGAAAGAGTTTTATTTTTTGCATTTAGTGTCTTGTCAAATAAAATTTGCTTATAATTTGTGTTATTTTTTCTGTCTTTTTTTTCATTCTCAGCAAGTTATTGAATAAGTATACAACTATTATATCAGCAAGCTTGGATTAAATTTCGAGGAATGTTTTCAAGCCTTCCACATATTTTATGAGAGAAACTGATTATGTACAGCTTTGTGATGATTTTCAAATATGCAATTTAACTCACCAGATATATAGAGCAATGTCGGTACAAAATTTATCTGAAAGAATTAAATTTTTGAATTGCAAAATTTTTGTCTCGCCCGCGACGAAAGTCACGGAAAGCGAGACATAGGCGTGCAAAGTATGACAACGGCGATGGCGTTAACTTTTACTAAATACAGGATATTTTTTAAAACCCTTTAATGTAGGAACATCATATTTGGTCCAGTGGTAGAACTAATCAAGTGCTACGTGACGGACATAAAATCATGTGACTTTGACCTCAATTGCACAGTCCAGTGACCACGTTAAGTTTCTCTGCTTAGGTCCATTTCTCAATAACTAGAAGTGGTAGGTTTATAATATATGGTATGTTGGTTGGTCTTGGGTAGTACATGTCAGTCTGGCAGGTAACTTTTGTCCTTGACCTCGATTTCACAGTTGAGTGGCCACGTTATGTTTCTCTGCTTAAGTCCATTTCTCAATAACTACAAGTGGTAGGTTGATAGTATTTGGTATGTAGGTTGGTCTTGGGAAGTACATGTCAGTCTGGCAGGTAACTTTTGTCCTTGACCTCAATTTCAAGGTTGAGTGGCCATGTTAAGTTTCTCTGCTTAAGTCCATTTCTAAATAACTAGAAGGGGTAGGTTGATAATAGTTAGTATGTAGGTTGGTCTTGGGTAGTACATGTCAGTCTGGCAGGTAACGTTTGTCCCTGACCTTAATTTTACGGTTGAGTGACCATGTTAAGTTTCTCTGCTTAAGTCCATTTTTTCCATAACTAGAAGTGGTAGGTTGATAATATTTGGTATGTAGGTGGGTCTTGGGTAGTACATGTCAGTCTGGCAGGTAACTTTTGTTCTTGATCTCAATTTCACAGTTGAGTGGCCATGTTAAGTTTCTCTGCTTAAGTGCATTTCTCAATAACTAAAAGTGTTAGGTTGACAATATTTGGTATGAAAGTTGGTCTTGGGTAGTACATGTCAGTCTTGGCAGGTAACTTTTGTCCTTGACCTTAATTTTACGGTTGAGTGACCATGTTAAGTTTCTCTGCTTAAGTCCATTTTTTTCCATAACTAGAAGTGATAGGTTGATAATATTTGGTATGTAGGTGGGTCTTGGGTAGTACATGTCAGTCTGGCAGGTAACTTTTGTCCTTGACCTCAATATCACGGTTGAGTGGCCACGTTAAGTTTCTCTGCTTAATTCCATTTCTCAATAACTAGAAGTGGTAGGTTAATAATATTTGGTATGTGGGTTGGTCTTGAGTAGTACATGTCAGTCTGGTGGGTAACTTTTGTTCTTGACCTCAATTTCACGGTTGAGTGGCCACTTTAAGTTTGCCTGATTAAGTCCATTTCTCATTAACTATAACTGGTAGGTCTATTATATTAAGTATGTAGGTTGGTCTTTGGTAGTACATGTCAGTCTGGCAGGTGACTTGTTTTTGACCTCAATTTCATGGTCTAGTGAACATTTAGTTTCTAATTATCTATTAGTGGTAGGTCAATGATATTTTGTATGTTAGTTGGTCTTGGACAGTGCTTGAAAGTTTGCCATATGCATGTGACCTTAATTTCACAGTCTAGTGAGCATGTTCAATTTTCTGATAAGTTCATTTAGATTTCACATCAATTTAGAGGTCAAGCAGGGACGGGCAAGACATCTTTAAGGGTCCTCACTTGTTTTAATTGCCCTTATGGCAAGGTCAAAGTATACAAATATTGTACCCCCAGATAGCCTTTTATCATAAAAAATACACATATCAAATATGAATACCCTAGCATGAATACCTTCTAACAGCAAGATAAGTTTTTTATTAAAAATTGCATGGCAAAGTCATATTCAAGTCGCATACCAAGTATTAAAAAATAGCACTCACATCCTAGAAGAAAGATTGCCCTCAGGGCAAGGTCAAGGTCAAAATGTCTACCAATATAGTGCCTCCTTTAAGTTCTCATCATTTCCTAGTCACATACCAAACATAAACACCCTAGCTCTTACTGACTACCTTCTCTGAGAAAGGTTCAAGCTTTTTAGCTCACCTGGCTATGCCAGGGTGATCTTCTGTGATCACTTGCGGCGTCCAGCGTCCGTCCATCGTCTGTCCGTCTGTCCGGCGTAAACTTTTCATTCAAAGATCTTCTCCTCTGAAAACACTGGGCCAAATTTTGTCACCATAGTCCTTGGGTGGTCCCCTTTAAAAAAGATTTCAGGCAGGCCTGTACCTTATCCAAGATGGGCGCCAGCGGGGAACATAGTTTTAACATTGGACCCTATGGGAAAAGACATTCAAAGATCTTCTCAGAAACTACTAGTCCAATTAGAACCAAACTTGGTTACAATGGTCCTAAGATTGTTCCTTCCACAAAAGGTATTTGACAAATCCCTACCTCATCCAAGATGGCCGCCCTTGGGGAACATAGTTTTAACATTGGACCCAATGGAAAAGACATTCAAAGATCTTCTACTCAGAAACTACTAGTCCAATTAGAACCAAACTTAGTCACAATGATCCTTAGATGGTTCCTTCAAAAAAGGTATCCGACAGGTCGGTACCTCATCCAAGATGGCCGCCAGCGGGGAACATATTTTTAACATTTTACCCTATGGGAAAAGACATTCAAAGATCTTCTTCTCAGAAACTACTAGTCCAAATAGAACCATACTTAGTCACAATGGTCCTTAGATGGTTCCCTCAAAAAAAGGTATCCGACAGATCCGTACCTCATCCTAGATGGCCACCAGTAAGGAACGTAGTTTTAACATTGAAAGCTAAGGGAAAAGACATTCAAAGATCTTCTCAGAAACTACTACTCCAATTAAAACCAAACTTAGTCACAATTGTCCTTAGATGGTCCCATTCAAAAAAGGTATCTGGCAGGGTGGTACCTGATCCAAGATGGCCGACAGTGGGGAACTTAGTTTTAACATTGGACCTAATGGGAAAAGACATCAAAGATCTTCTCAGAAACTACTAGTTCAATTTACACCAAACTTAGCCATAATGGTTCTGAAATGGGTTGAAATAGATAACACATTTAAATACATTTAAAGATCCTTTCAGCAACAACTTGTCCAATAAGAAAACAATTGTACATTGATGGTACCTTCCAATAAAGGTATCCGGGAGGACTACACCTCATCCAATATGGCTGCCACCATAAAGATAGTTTATATTGGATGCCATCAAAAGAATTAGGTCCCTGATACCACTAATCCAATTGGAAATAAACTTGATTACTTAAGTCCTCAGGTGACCCCCTTCAAATTTGCATTTGGCATGTCTTCATCCAATCCAAGGTGTCCTCCAACAAGGAACATATTTTAATATTGGACCCTATTGGAAATGACTTTTGTGTCAGCCATGATCCAGGCAAGCGATACAGGCTCTTGATAGCCTCTTGTTTGAATTGCCATCAGAGCAAGGTTAAGATAAAAAAAGTCTACAAATAAGGTACCCCCATGAAGCTTTCATCATATGCAAATTACATTAAATATGAACAGCCTAGCACTTAATGACTACCCTCAAGACGCAAGGATAGTTTAAAAAAAAATTACCCTCAGGGCATGGTCGAGATCAGAATGTCTAAAAATATGGTACTTTCAGAAAGCTCTGATCTTAAGAAAGTCGCGTATACGATATGAATACTCTTGCACGTAATGACTACCTTTGTAGAAGCAAGGTTAAAGTTTGAAATAATGCCATCATGTCTAAAAATTGGTACCCTCAGAAAACTTTCATCATATGCTAGTAATAAACCAAATATAAACAAGCTAACACTTTTGACCCCCTTTCGGAAGAAAGATTTAAGTTTTTTAAATGCCCCCAGGGCAAGGTCAAGGTCAGAAAGTCTGCAAATATGAAGCCCTCAAATATGAATCTCTCATCAGTCAGCAAGTCGCATATCAAAATGAAAATCAATGACTGCCTTCCGATTTTATTTGGAATCTTGCAGTATATATGTTAGCGGCAATAGATGAAATTAGGCATTAAGCTTAAATCCTAGGCATTAAGTTAATGCCTAGTCGTTAGACCTAAAGCCTAAAATGGGTTTGGCATTAGGCGTAATGCCTAGGATTTAGGTCTAATGCCTGATTTTTGTTCAAGAAAATTATTCTTATTGCCTGACCAAATAATTAACAATGTGTTGAAGTGAAAGCGAATGACTAAATACCGAAGTTACTGTTATGATGATATAAATTTGTCACTAGGTTGATGTAAATATAAGGATGGCTGTTTTTATTTTCAATATTTCATTGAGATTGGTTTCTTACAACTTTTTTTCTGTGGAAGATTTGATAATTTGGATGTGATGACCTGTTTTTTTTTAAATTCTACCTAGCATCCATATCTTTTTTTATTCCCTATAGTCATGATAGTAATGGGGATGGCAAAGAACTGTGATTCTAACTTTTGTAAATTTCCTGCATGTCTGAAAGACTTGTTAATTTTTGGAATTCTACCTAGCAACCATACCCTTTTCTATTCCTTATATCAATAATAAGTATTTCAATAGAAAGACTGCAAAAATCTTCTGTTCTAGTTTTGGTAAATTTCCTGAGACCCTCAAAGATAAGTTATTTTTGGAATTCTACCTAGCAACCATACCTTTTTAGCTCGCCGGGACGAATGTCCGGAGAGCTATTATCATCACCCCGGCGTCGACGTCGTCGGCGTCGGCGTCAGCAAAACTTTAACCTGGCTTGTGGAATGGAGACTGAAGAACTAGGATGTTGATATTTGGTATGTGACATCCTTGTGATGAGAACTTTCTTTTGGTACCATACTTGTAGACATTTTGACCTTGACCTTGCCCTTAGGGCAATTTTAAAAAAAACTTTAACCTTGCCTCTAGAAGGTAGGCTTTTAGTGGTAGGGTGTTCATATTTGGTATGTAACTTCCTTATGATGAGAGCTTTCTTGTGGTACCATATTAGTAGACATTTTAACCTTGACCTTGTCCTTAGGGCAATTTTTAAAAAACTTAAACCTTGCTTCTAGAAGATAGGCTTTTAGTGGAAGGGTGTTCATATTTGGTATGTAACTTCCTTATGATGAGACCTTTCTAGTTGTACCATATTTGTAGACATTTTGACCTTGATCTTGCCCTGAGGGCAATTTAAAAAAAACTTTAACCCTGCCTTTAGAGGGTAGACTTTTAGTGGAGGGTGTTCATATTTGGTATACAACTTCCTGATGACAAGGGCTTTCTTCTGGTACCGTACTTGTAGACATTTTGACCTTGACATTGCCTCATTTGTAAAAAAAAATTAACCTTG
>MJUU01010879.1:116059-131959 GCA_002080025.1 Modiolus philippinarum
TAACTTTGGTTCTAGAATTAAGTTGCTTAGTGGTAGGGTGCTCATATTTGGTATGTAACTTTCTTGTGAAGAAAGCTTTTTATTACTTTCGAATTTATTGTGCATTGAGGTTACTGGAATCCCCGGCGAGCTATGTTGTCTTTTGACAACTCTTGTTCAATTTCCTCCAGTAACAGTGATTGTTTTCAAAAGTATTAGACTGCAAAAATGTTTGCAGTCCTTGGTTCTAGTTTTGGTAAATTTCATAAAACTCTCAAAGACTTGTTATTTTTGGGAATTATAATTAGCAACCATATCTTTTTTTCAATTCCTTACAATAATTGGAATTGTTTTCAATATACAAAGTCTTTTAATTCTAAAATAATATTGATATATTGACCATTCCTTTACATATCAAAGCATTCTGCAATTTGGCATGGAGTAAAAGTATAAGGACACATACCGTATAAGAGAGTCTCGGATCTATTGAATGCCCACTTCCTGTTTGGCGGAACTTAGAACACTTTTTTCTTCTTGAAAATTTCTGTCATATTTTTCTTAGGAACCACATATTCCAGGCTTTTGTAATTTGGCATGGAGTATGAGTATGGGGACCTACATAGTGTAAGAGAGTTTTGGATCCCTCGAATGCCAATTTCCTGTTCGACAGAACTTAGAAAATTTTCGCTTCTTGAACATTTCGGTCTCATTTTTCGCAGAAACCACAGATCCCAGCCTTCTGAAAGTTGGCATAGAGTATCGGTATTAGGACCAATACTGTATAGCAGCATTTGGGATTGCTCGATCGCCCACATCCTGTTTGACAGAACTTAGATTTTTTTTTTGCGTTATTACTAGGCGACACATGTCTTCCTTGAAAGACTAACTACTAATACCCTTAAATGTTGTATCTGCACATATTTTTCTATATTTATAGAAATTTGCTCTAAACACTATTTGTTTTGGTTGCCAAAATTTAAAGAATGAGCAGTCAGGCAATAAGAATAATTTTTATGAACAAAAATCAGGCATTAGACCTAAATCCGAGGAATTAAGCCTAATGCCAAACTCATTTCAGCCTTTAATTCTAATGACTAGGCATTAACTTAATGCCTAGGATTTAAGCTTAATGACTAATTTCACCTATTGCCGCTAACATATATATGTTTAAAACTAAAGAGTATCTCCCTCAGGCATACCTCTGTCCTCAGCTGATTTTTGGCATTTCTATTTAGATCCTTTAGGTAATTTGTTCTCTAACAGCTTTTACATATATTTCGGTTTATGGACTTCCAAACGTTTTGATTTCATCTGTTCTGAAGAGACATAAGTTTTCGAATGCGCATATGCAGAAATTTACAGTAACTTCGGTATTTTGTTATTTATTACCACTGGGCTGATGCCTTTGCTGGTGGACCATTAGTCCTCGGGGGTATTCACTAACCCAGAAGCCAGTACTTCCATGCTGGCTCGAAAACCGATTTTATTTAGAAACTTGCAATATCTAAATTTTAGAAAATTTTGTCTAAAACTAAGGAGTATCTCCCTCTTGCAATAGCTTTGTCCTTAGCTGATTTTGGCTTTCATATTTAGATCTTCGGTATTTTGTTATTCAGAGTGACTTCGGTATTTTTATTTATTACCACTAGGCCGATGCTTTTGTTGGTGGTCTGTTAGTCCCCGAGGCCCCCAGTGGTTATTCACAACCACAGTAGCCAGTATTTCGGTACTGGCCCGAAAGCCAATTTTATTTGGAACCTTGCAATATCTAAATTTAGTAAAATTTTGTTTATAACTAAGGAGTATCTCCCTCTTGCGTAGCTCTGTCCTTAGCTGATTTTGCTTTTCTATTTAGACCCCATATATTTCGGTATATAGATTTCCAAATCTTTTGAAGAGACATAAGTTGTCTAAATGGCCATTCGCAGAAACTGAATTCACAGTAACTTCGGTATTTTGTTATTCAAGACGTAAGGTTAAAAAAATTTGTTTGAAATGCCCCTAGGGCGAAGTCGAAGTCAAAATGTCTACAAAAATTTTACCTCAAGAAAGCTCTCATCTTAAGATAGTAGCGTATAAAAATGCGAATACCGTAACACCTAATGACTAGCTCTAGAAGCATTTTCAAGTTTTTGAAACCTTGCCATCAGTGCAAGGTCAAAATGTCTACAAATTTACATTTTTATGAACGGATACAAGCATGTTAATTTAATAATGATCCCTACTTCAAAAGGTTTGTGTCATTCTGTATATTACGCGTCTTTTTCACTTTTGCTATATGGTGTGAGGTTCCTCGCTGTATTGAAGCCCGTACGGTGATCCCTAGATGATTTGGTTTTGGTTGTTTTAACATGGCGATGGGATGTTGTCGTCTTGACATTTACCCCATTTCCTTTCTTTTTCATATTTAGTACAGACTACTATGTTGGTTGATACCCTTGGGGACTAACAGTATCGGTCCGGCGGTAATAAATAATATAATACCGAAGTTACTGTAAAATACCTTCGATATTCTACTGCCGTTGTTTCATAGCTTCATACAGGGAACATTTATAGTTCCCTGCTTCATGTAAGAGCTAAGGGCTAGAATCAGGGTGGTTCTTGTCCCTGTTGTGTTATTATCGAAATCTGGTGAAAACCATCATGTGACGGATACATATTTTCTAAGTACATGTATATGTTTGTATCGGTATGAATCAAAGATAAAAATAAAATATGGTTAATGTATTATTGAGAACCTTGCACTAAATAAATTTTAAAAAAAAGTTTTCCTCAATATTCTTGTAATGTCTCATCATATATATTTTGTACTGAGTATATGGTTGTATCTGTGCGAGTTATAGTGTTTGTTCCTGTTAAAGATTTTTATAGTTTTATCATATAATGGCCCTGTTATGTGTCCGAGGTCTGTAATAATGGCCTGAGGATAGCTGTAATGGCACGAGGCATGCGCGGATCCAGGCAATTAGAAAAGGGGGGTTCCAATTGGAAATGAAAGGAAATTTCGCCGAGCGGAGCGAAAATTTTGGGAAGTATTTCTCTATAAAACATCAAAATATTCATTAAAAATTAAATGGTTGTCCAGAAAAAAAGGGGGGTTCCAACCCCGGAACCCTCCTCTGGATACGCCAATGCGGGGGCCATTACAGCATCCGAAGGCCATTTTTACAGACAGGGGACATATACTAGGGCCAATTATGAAAATACCCATTTCTTAAAACTTTTATTAA
Source organism: Modiolus philippinarum (assembly GCA_002080025.1). Taxonomy (NCBI): domain Eukaryota; kingdom Metazoa; phylum Mollusca; class Bivalvia; order Mytilida; family Modiolidae; genus Modiolus; species Modiolus philippinarum. The sequence goes on from MJUU01010879.1 coordinate 119,269, forward strand.
GCAGATTGGTGATCTTAAATACTTTGATAAATGAATATAAATGTATATATAAAATAATTTTATGGAAATTCCATTTTTATATGAAAAGTCGTTTGTGGGATCAAATATCTGAAACAGATACAATCATAATTTTGCGTTTTACATTACAGACACCAAGTGAACTACACACAGCCGTCATCTTGAATCATGCAGTTGCCCTGCTAATATCATAATACCTTGTTATCTTGTAATGGCCCGGTTTACTCCGTAATGGTCCTGCTTATCTCATAATGCCCTGTTATCTTGCAATGGTCCTGTTTATTCCGTAATGGCCCTGATAATCTCATACGGCCATGTTATCTCGTAATGGCCCTGTTGTAATGCATACTTGTAATTAATACAGGCAATGCATTTTTACATATTTTATCAATACAGGTTAATAAATAGTATTAGTAAGTGATTATTTGTATAATTTCATAATGAATCAAGAAAATGTTTATTTCCTGATTACTTGTGATGAGATGAGTAAAAGTAGGGTCAAAAATCTAGATCAAAGATTTTAATCATCACAAATGATATAGCTCTTAATTCAACCAAAGTATGTCCGACTACTCAAAGAACTTCAAATACAATAAAAATTGTATTTTCTAATCTTCTAGTACTTGTTCAATATAAAGAATGCAGAAATGATGTGTTTTTTACTGTACATATATGATACAATCATGATTTTGCCTTTTAAAGACACCAAGTGAACAATACAAATGCTATCTTGAATCCTTTAATGTCCCTGTTAATCTTACAATGGCGCTGTTATCTCGCAATGGTCCGTAAAAGTTATCAAAGGAGGACGATTTGTGTCTGTATAAGATCGACCCGACGGCCGGAGGCCAGAAGGGTGAGCTAAAACAGACACACCAAATCCGAGTATGATAACTAATTTACATCCGGACTACTACATTACGTGAAGGAAAGCCGTTTTACTTTCCTACATTTTTTTCCGTGCTTATTGTAATCTCATGAAATAAATATTCCATACTTTAATAATAATATATGTCTAGCTCCTTGACATTTACCCCATTTCCTTCCTTTTTCATATTTTTACTTTTTATTGTGTTTTGAAAAAGACCCGGATAGGCATCGAAATATTATACTTTTAATGCGTGTATTGTTCATTTCAGTCTATTTTTTTATTTTATATTTGTGTTATACTTTCTTATTGATAATTCGTTTGTCACATTTGGATTATTTTTTTTTCTACAGGAAGTTGGTATACCAATGGAAACGAATGATGCTCGTATACGCACAGACTTGTTCTTTAACTCCAACGAGACTGAATTTATCCAGAGACTCGTCAAATAAAAGAAGCTAGATTCTGCAATCTCACCACTTAACATGCTTAAAGATACTTTTATGATGTTCTTGCCATCAATAGCACATTTTTGGCAAATGGATCCAATCAACATATACTCTAGCATAAGAGATGAAGGAAATAAAAAAAAAACGCTAGATCTCCCTATTTTTGGACTTAATCTCGAATTTGACGAAGCTGGTAATCTCAGTACTAAAATTTACGACAAAAGGGATGACTTTAATTGAAATAACTTCCTCAACATGGACAGTAAAATTCAGACTTTTTCTTAAGGTGTGTATGTTTCACAGTCGACTCGGTACACAAGAGCTTTGTACCAATCATACAGACTTTCTCGTTAGGCTTAGTTATCACATGACCGCCTAAAAATCCGACTCATATCATCATTGAAAAAGTTCTTTAGTAGATATCAGATTCTTTCTGGAAAATTTGAAGTTTTGGTCCGAACTGTGATTCTATATTCACTCTTTACTTATTGGGAAAAAAAATTCTTTTCATTGTAATCTGAATTGCTACAGAACACTGCCACAATGGAAATGGAGGTTTGGAGCAACTTGGAGACAAAGTTTAAAATAAACTTTTGGTAAAAGATTCTTAAATCATACCTGGGGTTTGAAGTTTTGTGAAATAATTTGAAGTGTAGTTTAATACCTTATGTTTGAAGAATGTTTGCAGAATGTGTTGGTATGAAGTATTCATACCTTGTGTTTGAACAAGTTTTGCGAAATGAATTGGTATATATTATTTATTCCTTTTGTTTGAAATAAGTGAAGTCTTTATGCCTTGTTTTTGAAGAAGTTTGGCGATAGAAATTGGTATGTATTAATAGTATCTGGTGTTTTTTAAGAAGTTTGGCAAAAATAAATAGCTCAAATTATTTGACATGGTTGATCTAATAGTTTTTGATATAAAATGTTCTTCATAGTTTAAGAAACTCTCAATCTGACTGTAGTTTTGTGTATATTTACTGGCGATCAAAAACTGTAAAAAATTCTCTGCCATTACAGTACTTGTGTATCCAGAGAAAATGCGGATATTTCTTTTTTTTCCTTTGACAATGTCTTCAATCGGATAGGATAAGTTGTCACAGAGAGAAATGGCTCCATAAACCCCCAACAATTAAATACTTGTGTATGGTACTTTCTAGTAATAAATTTGTACTTTAACTTATTTGGTTTAATATTTTTTATTGTGTAAATAATTATTCCACGTACTATAAAAGCTTCAAATTCCACCAAATTACCCATTATATTTAGAATAACCACGTGTTTGACCGTAGCTTCCTCTGTTCCAGGATTGTGAACCGGTATCAATGCGCGCCGAAACCGATATTTGTGTTTGTTGATTAGGTATATAAAAGGGACGACCATAGTGAACGGAGTTTGGCCAATTTGAAAAATAATTTGATGGGCGTGAGGAAGATCCGTATGGAAAAATTGGATGTGTTCCTGCTGTTTCTGGCACAATGAGAGTATCGACAGAATTTCCATCTCCCCCAAGAACCGTTCCTGATCCACCTTCACCAAATCCTGTGCCTACTCCAAGAAGAGCGCCTAAAATAAGTAAAGGAAGCAATGCACCAAGGCCACTACTAAGTCCTCCAAACAACCCTGTACCCGCTTGAGTATTTCCAGTAGTCGAACCCGTTGAACCTCCGCCAATATTAAGAATCATACTAGCTCCAGTGCCAGCTGTATTGGTTGTCCCAGTCCCAGTACTACTTCCGGTTCCGGTACCAGTACCAGATCCACCTGTATTTGCAGAACTAGACCCACTAGCTGTATTGGCTGAATTTGATCCAGTGTTGACAACTACAACACTCGGCGAAGGTACAATTGGCTCAATTAGTTTACCAGCTGTTGTTGGGGGTGCTTCAGTAGTTCCTTCTATTCCCTGTGTTGTTGCATTGAATATTGGTATAGAAGGTGTAGTTGTAGTGAGGTCTCCATCTAAACTTTGATATAAAGGTGGATAATCAGGAGCATCTTCGAGTTCTTCGTACTGGAAGGGGAAAACTATTCTCACATCTGCACAGTTAACAATGGTAGGTTGCTCTCTTATCCCATCGCCACAATATCTTGTTCCATATATATCAGTAAAACATCTTCTCTTGCTGGCTGAAAATAGCAGAACATCCTTATTAGTTTCCAAATCAATACCAAATCATATGAAAAGGAGAAAAATATACTTACTAGTATTAAACTTAGAAATCGTATGAGATGTATTGTACATAGGTCTATGTTGTTCAAGGTGTTAAGGTCGAATATTGTCATCAACGCGGGGCTGTTTATCATAAGTTTTGTAGTGGAAAGTACAATGTCTCAACAGAAATCAATACTACAATTGTTTAATTTGATTTTATTTCTTTTCGCTTTCTTTACACGTGAAAAATCTGGAGCAGAGGTTTTGGTATGCTACAGTTAATAAAATCTATATTTCATCTTGTAAAAACGGTGCTTAGGCTAAACACATACTAGTATTTTTTAGTCCTAAATGTTTGGGATTGTGTTAAATTCCTGAACACTTTGTGACTGAAACATCTTTTAAGAATATGATATAACGATCTAAACATTTTAGGATCAAACCACTTTAAGATTAATGTGTTGAGACGCGTTTTAAAAACACGATGTGAAATAAGTTAAGGTTTTTTTACAAGTAGTCTTGCCCCGCGTGTGTGTATATGTGATTTCTTTGTCACAGGAATCAATCCGATTCTTTTTTATTCCTGTTCTCATCCTACAGACCTCTAGTGTGCTCTTGTTTTTTATACTGTGAAAGTATTATTGTTCGTGGGGTTCCAATTTTTGTCGATTTCGTGGTTCCCTTGATACACGAAATTAAGTTCCCAACGAAATGCATTTTGCCCTATAGTTTTAAAGCACGGAATTAGAAACCACGAATTTAAGTACCCACGAAATAGTGAAATTTATGAAAGCCACGAAAATTGATGTCCACGAATAAAAGTACTTCCACAGTATTTAATAGACGTTATTTCATAAATTTGCCATGTTGTCTAATGATATCTAAATTATGACCTATTATACAATCATTTATAAGTCATGCGTTTTAGTATATCATGTTTATGCTGTAAATAATGATGTATGACTGAAGATCTGGAGTTTTTATTTATGTCGTTTGTTAACCTATAGGAGCTTCGTCCCTTTTGGTAAAGATATGATATTTGAGAACGCTATTTGATATTTGAGAACGTTATTTTTGAAAGGCAATTTTGCCTTTCCGTAAAATTTTAGTGTAATTCAGAGAGATTAATTGAATTTAAGGGTTTCTTTACTAAGCACTTTAAACAACTACTTATTTTGAAACACTTTACGACTTAAAGACCGTCAAAATAAAAATACACAAAAAACTCAGAAATTTTCAAGTACGTTCGTACATGTATTCGTCAAAATAAGCGTTTGTAACTAAATGGTATAGTAATTTAAATTAATAAGAAGTATCACCTTTTTTGCTTGTGTTTTGTTGTTTCTATTTGTATATTGTAACAATATTTATATAATGTGCCTTGCTGTAATATGTAAAATATATCTATGTAAGGAGAGGACTTGAAATAAGTTGTGACAACGCGTTGTCCAATCCTTTTGTCACTTTTTGGCAATAAAATATCACAACAACCAAAACTCATATGTCATAAAATGGGTGTATGATATTTGCGCCGATTTTATAGATTTCATTTTTTTCATTTTCGCCCATTTTTAATGACATAAGAAATCTATACTATGCATTAATGGAAGGTAAACTGGTCAAATCTAGGAAAAACAGTGTGAAAATAACGAAAGTTTAAATTCCAGGCAACATCTGAACTGTACTTTGTTATTTTTGTTTGCAATACAATGTATTTTTGAGAAAAAGCAAAAATTGAAAATTTCAACATAAAGGTCGGAAGTTCAAACTTAAAGAAATAAATAAAGAATGATAAGTATCAAATACTTCTACAATACCTTAAGGGTATCGTTTAATCTGGTTATAAAAATACTATACCTTACCTCTACCGACATACCAATAAGTCTCCTAACGGTAGAGTGACTACAGGGTCTTGCGGTTTAGATATGGACAAGAACAGTCGAATTCACATTTTCTATTCCGTTTTTAGGCAACCTATGCAATTTATTTTTTAGGGTTAAAGCAGTATTGTTTTTATTTCAGCAATGAAGTTTGAATAAATGATATATCTATATGTAATTCACCTCAAATTAACAAGTAAAAATCGGCGCAAATGAAATGCAAATCGGTGCAAATGTAAAACACCGCATAAAAATATATAAATGCCGACATTAAAAAGAACCTTCCACTCACGTTTATTTAGTAAAGCTACATACAACGATCGGTTACAGCGGGTAATCTGGGGTATAAAAATATCTGCCTTCCAGAAAAACTCTTCTGTGTTTATAGCTTTCTCTGAACAAATTAAGAGCATGGCGGCGAAAGTAAACAATCGACAAACACAATATTTAGTGAAAACGTCATTCAATTCCTAGACCTTTTCTTTGTAGGGAAAAGGTGATAAAAATTGCCAACAAGAAGAGGCGATGCGAGAATTTCTTAAATAATTCACTGTCGTGATAAAAATATTCAATGGACAGACTGGTAAAAATTTAATTGCTATCGGGTGTTAAAATGCGTGTACCCTGACAAAATTGTATGTACAGATAGGATTTTTTATCATTCTTTATTTATAAACCAATTTAGTGGCGATTACTGCGTAAGCAACGATGTCATCCAAATCTCTTCCGATGTTGCCAAGCAAAATTAAGTTGTCATGAAACAGCACCATTTCTCTTTTATACACACGATCTCATAGGTAATCATCATTACAAGATTTCATTGGTTCAGTTGTCAAGTCTAAGTGTGGTGTGTTTTCATTGAAAGAAACCACGTTGTAAACAACAACATCTGCATGTACCTTACCAAAAATTGGCACATCAAAAGACAATTATTTAAAGAAAGGACCTATCTTTTCTGGTTACTGTCAAGGTATAAGAAATGACTGCCATCCAAAAGTTTCTATTAGTGGCAAATTATTGAAAATAAAATATTTATGCCCCCGCCATTAGGCGACGGGGCCATTAAAGCTTTACCCTTGTCCGTCCGTACGTCCGAAAATTTTCGTCAAGGATTTCTCAGCTTGTGTATGCAGTAATGATTTAATATTTGGTCTTGAGTTTTAGTATGATGAGTTGTATCCTGTCTCCCCTTTTCATGTCCGTAACTCATCTACTTCCTGTTTGACGACAACTTCGATTTTTTCCGATTATAGCCGTATATTGAAATTTTTCGTCAAGGATTTCTCAGCATATGTATGCAGTAATGATTTGATATTTGGCCTGAAGCTTTAGTATGATGAGTTGTACTGTGTCTCCCCTTTTCAAGTCCGCAACTCATCTACTTCCTGTTTGACGACAACTTTGATTTTTCTTATTATAGCCATATATTGAAATTTTTGGTCAAGGATTTTTCAGCTTGTGTGTGTATTAATAATTTGATATTTGGTCTGAAGCTTTGGTATAATGAGATGTACTGTGTCTCCCCTTGTCAAGTCCGTAAATCATCTACTTCCTGTTTGCCGATATATATCTGGCGGGGGCATCCGTGTCCCATGGACACATTTTCTGTTATTTCTAAAAGATGCAAAGTAAACTTCAATCAAAACTTTTTTATCATTTTTCTGTGTTGAAGTCACTCTGTCACATGCACTTGAAAAATGTAGAATATATCAAATTATAAGCACCTTTAAAGGTCCTGACAATAGACCTAAACAATGCAATCGACTTTTTTTATCTATTCTAATCGAGAGCTCACTTTTTTTTGTTTAAATATCATTGGATATCAGACTGGTTCTCAAAAGGCGGCGGTGGGGGGTATTATTTTGGAAAAAAATTCTGGTCCCGATTATTGCCCCCCCCAAAAAAAAAAAATCTCTGACTAGCACTTGAGTTGAATAAAAAATCTGGCTGTGGCTTTGTCCTTTAGAAAAAAAGCCTGTCTCCACAAAATTTCTTAACATAGTGTATATCGGTAAAAAGCTATACGGCTCGGGTGAAAATCCCAGCCCCCTGGAAATCAAATGGTCCGTGCCTAAGCTTAACGCTATATGAATGATTATGCATAAATAATGTAAATAATTCTTAGGTAAATGATTTGGTATTAATAATCAGTGAAAGTGCTTCGAAATCAAGAGAATCAAAGGAAAAAAGTAATGAGAGAGATGGAAGAGTCTAAAGGCATTTATAATAAGTTTATGTAAAACAAAAGAAATGCTCATTACAGTTTATTTAAGTAAAATAGCACTTTATTGTGAAATTTAACCCCCCAAAACATCAATGTACACGATGCATTACTTGAGAATAACTCAAATACTGAAAAATCACACAGAACGTCGATTTCTATTCCGCTGAATTTGTCTCCCGTGGTGCTATTGTCATCGAAGAAATTTTACGTAATATTCCTTCTAATAGAAATCTCGAAGAATATGCATGGTTTTTTTTACCTGACTCATAACTCCATGCTCTTTATTTACAGCGTGACGGGTTCTATTCATGGTGCAGATTGCACTTACCCTTCCGAGGCACTATTTATTAAATGACAAAAGAAGACATGTATACTATGCATTTATGGAAGGTAAACTGGTCAAGCCTTGGAAATAAACAGTGTTAAAATGGCGAAAGTTTAAATTCAAGGCCCTCGAGGTGCTATTGTCATCGAAGAAATTTCACGCATTTTTTTTCTATCTCAATGGTAAAAAAATAAAGTGCACATGTTGACTAAAAACGGAATAGAAAATGTGAATTCGACTGTTCTTGTCCATATTTATACAAAAAGACCCTGTAGTCACTCTACCTTTAGGAGACTTGTTGGTATAGGTAAGGTCCAGTATATTTATAACCAGATTAAAACGATACCTTCAAGGTATTGTAGAATTATTTGATACTGATCTTTATTTATTCATTTCTTTTAAGTTTGAACTTCCGACCTTTATGTTGAAATTTTCAATTTTTGCAAAAATAACAAATATTAGGAAAAGCACAGACCTTGCATTGTGAACTCCTCTAACAAACCTAACAAACCTTGAAAGGCAATTTTACCTTTCCGTAAAATTTTAGTAAAATTCAGAGACTCAGATTTGTTGGGGAGTTCACAATTATATTCCCTGTTTATTTCCATTTTTTTTTCATTTTCAGGTACAGGATTCTGGTAATATAACCACATCTGCTCATGTCTTTGGTGTAATCCCGGTTTTCCTATTTCAATTTTTAGAGTACCGACTTCAATATCTTAAGCTTTGGATAAGTCGTCTTAAGTTTTATTGCAAAAACAGCAACATATCGGTTCTGATATGAAATGTTGGCAAAGTTTTAGAAAAAAGACATATAATCATTGCTACAAATACAGACATCTAGCAATGAAGTCCGCTCAAACCGGTGCTTGGGGCCGTCTTGGACTTACTTTGACGTATGAGCACAGCTCATTGTTGAAGGCATTATGTCAAGCTAACCAATCAATTTGCAGGATTTATTATTATAACTATATTAGAAAGGGGACAATTACCATTGTATATCACTTCCTTGTGTAATATGTAAAATATTTATGGGCATTATATGAATATAAATGAACATATAAATAATAAAATACCGAAGTTGCTGTTAATTTATTTTCTGCATATGCGCATTTCTACAACTTATGTCTCATCAGTGCAGATCAAAAACCAAAATATTTGGAAGTCAACTGAAAAACGTGTCAAATCTAATACAGAAAAAATAACCAAAATGAGCTAAAATTCATCTAAGGACAGAGCTATGCATGAGGGAGTTACTCCTTAGTTCTTTAACAAAAAATTGTAAAATTTAGATATTGCAAGTTTCAGTAAAATCGGTTTTCGGGTCAGAACCGAAGTACTGACTACTGGGTTGGTGATGATCTTTATTTGCAGACAAAAGACTCGTTAGAGTCATAGCAATACAGTCCAATGCAAAAAGAAACAATACAGATTTCAAATATTTCAAACTTTCAAAGTTTTTTTTATATTAAAACAGTAAAGCTTAACCTTCTCCCCTCAGTTCTAATTACCTCTTTATGAAAGAAGCAACTGCTTTGATATTAGAAGGTGTTGACGGATTCAGAATTGTTTTTAAATTTATTATGTCTGATCCAGTTTTTTGGTCAAAATCTAAATTAAATTTTAGTTCGTTACGTAGATGATTATTCATAGGACAATGTAGAAAAAAGTGATATTCATCATCTAATTTTTGTTTACAGCTTACACAAAATCTCTGGTCTCTAGGTATTTTCTATATCTCCTCGGGACTAACAGTCCACCAGCAGAGGCATCGGACCAGTGGTAATAAATAATAAATACCGAAGATGTGCATTTCGACAACTTATGTCTCATATCAAACCAAACAATTTAAGAACAAACAGTTTTCCGTAGTGGTCATTCTGCCATAGACAATATTTTCACACCTTGTAGTATTATCATGAAATATACTCTTGGTCATAGATATGGAATATTCCTATTTGCTGGGTAAAAATTTTAAGTTTGGAAGCATTATGCACAGAAGTTTGTGGATGAAAGTGTAATATTTTGCTTTAAACATTGTTTTCTAACTGTGAAGAACGAAAGTCTCTGATTCTACGAATCTGTCAGACCACTCCATCAACCCGTTCTGAAATCCACTTTTTGGTGAAAAATGGGACATTTTTTTAATCAAATATTTGGTAAACAAATATTTCCCAAAAATGCAATTTTCGATGCCCATAGTGTACAAGAATGATTTTAATGATAATTTCAGCGATTTAAAAAGGATAATTTTTGAAATCAAACAGCCCTTAAATATCTCAGGCATTCTTAACAAAAAATATTCCTCATTTATGACCAAGATTATATATATCTAAGAAAAGAGGGCAAAACATTGTGCATTCATTGACTTTTCCAAAGCCTTTGATGGCATTAAATAGATAATGATTCATTCATTACAAAGCATTAATAGTGATAGTGAAAGCAAAAGTGAGGACTAGTGATGGTTTAACTTCTTCCTTTACTTGTAATTCTGGCGTCAGACAAGGATATCTTTGAGCCCTTTTGCAATGAACATAAATGAACTCGCAACTGAAATGGGACAAAGTGGGGTAATGGAATTTTCATTAATTAGAACATTCATAATATCACATTATTATTATAATAGCAGATGCACAAATTGACATACAAAGGCGTTTAAACTGTTTAGAGAGCTACTGTGATAAATGGAAATGACCTTGAATATGGACAAATCTTATATTGTGGTATTTCAAGATAGTGGAAATTTGTCAAAAAATGGAAATGGTATTTTAAGAATGAACGTATGAAAGTTGTTAGCTTCTATAGATATCTTGGAATATACTTTACACCTGCGTAGGTTTAAATGGACTATGTGCTGTAGAACTTTAAGTACACAGTGTGGAAAGCTATAAATATGATAAAACTATGTATGAGTAAGCTGAGATGCAGAGACATTAAATTTTGTTTCAAATTATTTGATGCAATAGCCCAATTCTATACTATGGTACTGAAATATTTGAAGCAGATAAAGTTAAGGACATTGAAACCATGCAAAATAAGTTTTGCAAATGTCAAAGGATGAACGATTATATTGCCAGAAGTGAATGTAGACGTCATGAATAATGTGTAACATATAAGAGCAACCGATCAAATATTTGTACGCATACAGTCAATGGACAATAAGAGATTATCATATGCTATTGTAATTAAGTGAACATTGCCGAACAAATTGGTTTACAGGAATACAAAGACTTCTATTTTCATATGGATTTGGGAAAGTCTGGGAAAGTCAAGGTGTTGGCGACGAAAACTTTTTATGAATATATTTAAACAACGACTAAAAGTTGTGAACTTTCAAAAATGGTCGAACTATATTTCAAATTCACGAAATGTTCATTTTACTCTTAATAAATAAAAGATTGTATTTTTTTCCATGATAATCTACAAAAACTTTCAGGGGTGATTTTTTTTCAATTCTATGTTCTACCCATAAACTTGCTATAGAAGAAGGTAGACATTTGAACATTTCTAGAGACATTAGTTTATGTAAGTTATGTAATTTGAATCAAATTGAGGATGAGTGTCACTTTTTACTAGTTTGCCCTATTTTGTCAGATATCAGATATCAGGATTTGTTTTACCTATATGGTGCCACACTCATCCTAATATAGAAAAATAATTAATTTGTTTAAATCAGATAATGTAATTGTCCTAAGGAACCTGGCAGTATGTATAAAAATGCGAAACTTATGAGAGAAGAGTTATTTGAAAATTCAGAAATAAGTCAAATACATATGTTTATTTGTTGTTATCCCCGCACTTTTCTGAAGAAAATGCGGGGATATTGTTTTGGTCCCGTCCGTCCGTCCGTCTGTCTGTCTGTCCGTCTGTCCGTTAGATGGACCTTGTCAGTGGAACTCCTCGCTCAATTTTTGGATTTAGTGTTTTAATTTTGTTTTAGAATTGTTGCATATATGCTGCAGATGCGCAATAAGCTTTCGGATTTTTGATATTGGTCTTGGTGCAAACAAGAGGCCCCAAGATGTCTATTTTGACAACTGTGAGCTTGTCAGTGGAACTCCTCCTTCATTTTTGGATTAAATGTTTTGATTTTGTTATAGAATTGTTGCATATATGCTGCAGATGCGCAACAAGCTTTTGGATTTTATAAATTAGTCTTGATGCAAACAAGAGGCCCTAAGATGTCGATTTTGACACATGTGAGCTTTTCAGTGGAACTCCTATATTTTTTTATTTATGGATTTAATTTTGTTATAGAATTGTTGCATAAAGTCTGCAGATGTGCAATGAAGTTTCGGAATTTTGATTACGGTTCCAATTTTGGTAAATTTCCTGAAAATGTTAAAGACTCATATTTTTTTTTAATTTTAGCATATGCTTTCATTTTTTTTACAAGAGTTTGGAAAAAATTTGAATACTCTGAATTATGAAATATGATTCCAATTTTGGAAAATATTCTGAAAGTCTCAAATACCACTTATTTTTTGGAATTCTACCTAGCAACCATACATGTAGTAATTTGTTTCAATTAGGGCTCACATTTTCACCAACTGAATTTCAAAAATATTTGATTCCAATTTTGGTAAATTTCTTGAAAGTTTCAAAGACCACTCATATTTTGGAATTCTACCTAGCAACTATACTGTTAGGATTTGTTTCTATTAGGGCAATCATGTTCACCAATTTGATTTCAAAAATATTTGATTCCTATTTTGGTAAATTTTCTGAAAGTGTCAAAGACCCCTTATTTTTTTGGAATTCTACCTAGCAAC
>MJUU01010880.1:34611-55940 GCA_002080025.1 Modiolus philippinarum
GAGAAGACACTAAATGACAATCGCAACAAGTATAATGGAACAGCCAACGTGGAACAGCCGTACTTTTCCATTCATTGATAACTAGAAATAAATGTAAACAAACATTACGTCTTCCGTAGATTGTAAATAATGGACCGTTGTTCTCGACGGCTAATGAATTTTAATTTTTTATTTCCAATGCGTTGTTCTTTTATGATTTATTTCAAAACAGCCACATCGTTTCATTGACGGTTCAGGGAAGTACGTTTACGCCATTCATACAAGTCAAATGTAAATAAAGGCATCGGTCTTCCATATTCATACATCTACACACAAAATTTTATGAATGGGAAATTCATTCGGTGATTAAATAACGAATTCGGGCACCATTTAAGTGTTGAAAACTTCGGGCTATCAAATTAATGTTCAATGAAAATAGACTATTGAGTCTCAGAGTTTTTTTATGAGATCAGAAAGATGTGTAGGAGGTTTCCTGAAAAGGATTCTTTTAGCATGGGTATGATCACTAATGTTTGATTGCGTGAGGTTGGTCACCTGGGTCGTAACATAGGATAGAATTCTATCCTTTGGATAGACACTAATCCAAAAATAAAAATTTCACATATTTAAAAAATTTCAATTTTGGCCCCTTATAGCTTGGAAACAATAAGAGCTACATCAAATCTGTTGCCATACCACTGAAAGCTTACAATGAGAGGAATCCAAAGAAAAAAATCCAATCTAAATCAGATGAAAAATAATAATTTTAGGTTATCTGCATGTTTGCAATTTTGGCCCCGTTTGGCCCCTCATAGTTCAGAAAGGAAACAAGTTATCAAAAATCTGATGGTGCAGTACCTAATCAATTTTTCATAAGGGCTATTCCAGAATTAATTATTAGAGGGGTAAGAAGGCACTTTTAAAAAGGACCCACCATGTATAAAATTTTAATTTCTTTTTTCTATGTGTTTCTACAGTACAAGTCTCCAATATACCAACAACCCATCAAATTTTAACTAAAGTGCCTTCCAACCCCAAGACACAAATATTTCTGGAACAGCCCTAAGGAATCCATTGCAAAAAATTGCATCAAAATTGGATTAAAAATAAAAAAAATAAAATTTTTGAAATTCCCCCTTTTGGGCCCCATTTATCTTGTGGACGGTATATGCCACATGAAATCCGTTGACATATCCCAGATTGGAAATTTCCTAAGGGGCACAATGAAAGAAACCCCATCAAAATAAAATTTATAATAAAGATTCTACAGTCAAATATGGGAAAACACCAGACTTAACCCTTTTTGGCCCTTTTTTCTAAAACGGGTGGGGCCAGGAACATGAAATTATAAACAGGGCTTGAGCATGTGCTAAGAAACATCATACTACAATTTGAAAATGATCTGTCCACTAGAAACCAAGTTATGCTGTCAACAGTCACGAAAATACTCAATTTTACCCCTTTTTGGCCCCTTTTTCTATGAAGGGCGGAGCCAGGAACCCTAAATTAAAACTTTGGCTTGTGCTTGTGCCAAAACACCTCATACTAAAATTTGAAAATGATCTGTTGACTAGAACCAAAGTTATGCTGTCCACAGATGCCGACTTGGACGACGACTGTGCAATACCATAATACGACCGCAAATTTTATGCGGTCATATAAAAAGCTGCCAGAATGAAAATATAAATTTACAGGACCTGCAGTTTCATAACATATAAGAGATGTCAATTTTTTGCCTGTTGGCTGATCATTTTGCCAAACCGACTAAAGTTTTGCCTGATTTGTCCTCCAGTCAGGCAGTTTTCCATATGTCTGTTTTCTCTCCCTTTTTCCATCAAACACTTTGTCCAATCTTACTTAACAGTGTGGCAGATTGTATTGATCCTTCAGTTGGACAATGGGTCTGACTGAAAACCAAAAAGTTTGTTGGACAGGTTGGATGGGTCAGACTGATTTCAACAGCACCTAGAGTTGGTTTTAGACAACTTCTATCCCATGTAGAATACATGACTGGACATTAATCAGGCAATGTACATACCTTCCATGTTTTTTGCCTTCACTTTGAGTTCTCTGTCTCACGGAAGTTAAATCTGTCTCAGAACCCCCTCCATCATGTGAACGACGCATTGTGGATGAACCTGTGGAACTCCTTTGTCTGAAACTTTCTCCTGAGGAATTTTTTCTCATATACCTGTATAAGAGAAAATATTTAATAGAGACATTTCTTATACGTACTCACATATATTCATCAATCATCTCAAAAATCATATACACACCAAAACATGGATTCAGAAGTTGGCAACAGAATCTAGAAATTCTACGAATGTTAGCAAGTGAGCATGTATTTTCCTTCAATATAACACATGTAACATTGTTGAAACTGTATAATATGCTCAAGTATTTGCAAAATGAAAAGATTTTCAATGATTAAAGAAATGTAAAATGTAATTTACACTATTCTTGATTCTACGACTTTGAATGCATTTTCATGTATTTTGTGTAGTGTAATCTTTAAGTCATTCTAGTTAAGGTGAGCTTATACAAACAGTCTGATAGAGATCTTGAGTCTTGTGACCATGAACTAAGGTTTAAAAGTTATCTTAAGCCTTGAAAGATTTGAGTCATTTTGAGCCTTGTGACTTTGGAACTGCATTTCATTCACAGTATGTTGTAATGTCATGGTGATCTTGACCCTTGTGACATTTAACACTTAAAATTATGATCTAAAAGATTTTAGATGAAAATATCTTTATGAATCTCTGTCTAAAAGATTTCAGATATCTTTTAGATTCTGTGGCCCCGAATTCTTTGAGGCTGAATGCATTTCCTGTTAAGGAATAAACAAGTATTTTGTTTATGTTTTATACATAGTATTTGTCCTTCGATTAATTTTACATAATTACCACTATGAAGGTTTTGTGTTATCATTATCTACTTAATGAGAATATCATTATACAATAGAAATTTTTCGTAGGAGTTATCCAAGTATAAACATCAAAACAATGATAAATTGAATGGAGTAACGACAACAAAAGGAAACACTGACATAAAGCTTTAATTACATAACAACTGTATTTTAACAATCAGAAAATTAAAACAAAACAATTTCAAAATGTGATAACAAATGATTTTCGTTAATTATGTAACATGAATGAACAGTATGACTACATTATAAATACAACTATCATGGAACAAAATAAAATGCTCAGATATTTCTCTTAATTTATTATCCTGACAATTTTTGGGATGAAAGTTCCAGGATATAATTGTTAGTAGTCTCCATCTATCTGTCTGTCCATCTGTTTACAGTTTTGGATTTATTTTGTTATAGAATGGGTGCATATAACATGTAAGCCCCCCCCCCCCAAAAAAGCTTTTAATATTTTCTTTTATTTTAGTCTAGGTTCAAATAAGAGATCCCAAGAAAATGAAATTTGAAGTACAAATTGAACAACTTGTTAAAGTAACAAAATATCTTGGAAGTATGGTTTGAATATGACCTTCAGTTATGACTCTTTCCAACACTGCCATAAGTAGAATAAAAAGCAGTTTACAAGTAGAGAATATGTCTGTAAGACCTTATGCCCCGCCAATAAATTTATTGCAACAGATTAACTCAAGTCAATCATTCATAAAATTAGTTCCCTGTCACTGAATTGTGATGAAATCAAAAATTTAACCAAAGTCATGTAGGTCATGTTCACCCAATTGTTGGTGAAATGGGCTGATCTCTTTTAGCTGAATGTAACAGTGAAATATTATAATGCTACAATACATAGTAGTTGAGAAATAGACTTTAACATAAAACTTAACTAAAGTCACTGAAGTGTAAAATGTAGGTCAAAGCCACCTAATTGTCAATGATTTGGGTAGTACTCATCAAGGCAATTAATTTGATGAAACATAATTGTCCTATAACATGTAGTTATTAACACAAAACTTAACCAGAGTCACTCAACCATGAAATATAGGTCAAAGTATCAAACTGCCTAGTGAACTATGTAGTACTATCCAAGATCTACNNGGACAAGGGTAACACTATATGCCCCTTCCACATTCGTGGGCGGGGCATAAAAATAAACCATGTACCATCATCTTAAATGTCATAAAAAAGTTACAATTAACTCAGATGAAAAGATTTGCAAGCCTTTAAGCAACTGTAAGACATTTATTGCCGCCAAAAGGTGCCTGTAACTGGTTTTATTATATGCATGGCTGCTGCATTATAGAAAAGGACCACATTATATATTACTGGATTTTTTAGATGGAAAATCAAGTTTATAATAAACTTACACAAGCATTTCTTCATGAATATTAGCAGCAGAAAAGTTATCTTCCAGTTGCATGAAGAAATCACCAGGTCCTGTCGGTGCATGTCGTCCAACCTCCATAAAGAAAAAGTTATCTGTATTCCCACATCTTCTAACATTACTCAACTACAAAACAAAAATAAATATCAGTTCTGGACATTTGTATCTGTATTACCACATACTGTAAACCGATAAATTTTTGCACCGACTTTATTTTGCGGTAAATTGACAGGATTTTAGTTGGCATCGTTTTGAATTCGCGCTGCCAAATTGCTGACCATTAAATTCAACAATAATAGGTAAGTATGTTTGCGACATTTTATTTTCGCGCTTCCATTCCATCAAAAAAATTGAGAAAAGAAAACTGCCTCGAAAATTTTCCAGTTTACAGTAGTCTAACATTGCTAAACTACAAAACAACAAAAGTTAATGTGAATTCTAGATGTTTCTTGCAGATCAGTTTATTGGAGATATCTGTACATTATCAGGGCAGCAGTATTGACCATTTCTGAACTTATGTATTTTCTGATATGATTCTACAGATTGATATTGGGAAATTTAAATGGCCAGTTGAAGTGCTATAACATTATTGTCCAGGTGGTAAATCAGAAAATGTACACAGAAACTCAGTCATGTTAGTTTACCAAACATTCAAAGCAATATGGCTTTTTTTCCATTTTTTGGTTCCAGAAAAATTCATCAATTTGAGTTATACAAATGTAGTAGAACTAATAATTGAGCTTAGGAAACAAGTATGAAGTATTCTTTTTGTCTTGTATGCAATAAATGGTCTCCTTTATCATTTTCTAGACTTACTGATTTAAAGTAATGCTTTTTTGGCACCAAAAGAGACAATACCAGACGTTATCTCTACCCTGGAATATTTTATGAAAATAAAGTTTTACCCCAAAACTGGCTTGAACAAGAGCTTTTGCCCAATGGCAGCCAAATATACCCCAACTCATTGAACCCTGAGTTGATATGGTTTAGTGCAAATATAAGTGGGTGTGGACACAATACAAGTATGGACACAATGATATAATCTTCAAGAAAGAACTTTTCATAATGGTGCCAATGAAAATACTCTGTCAAAATCAGACAAAAATAAAATTCACCTTTTTTTGCCTCTTTGAATCATATGTGTAAGATAAATTTCAGTACAACACTTTGAAAACAACTTTTGAAGAGCAAAAGATTGTTTCTCTCCTCCAGCTGGATTTCTCAATATCTATGCCTTGAATTATTTCTTTGAAAAATTGTCAAACGCAGTCCAAAAAATCATTGCAGAAGGAATCAATGGAAATTCCCAGTCAAATTAACCCCAGTACCTGGTTTAAGACAACAATTGTATTCCTTCATGCACATCTCAATATAGTGTCCTTCCTTTGCCTAAATTTTCATCAAAATCCTTTAAATGGTTTCAGAGGAGTTTTGCTTACAAGGTAACCCATATATAGGGAATCAAAGAAAAGTCAAAGTCAAATTATCTCTCCCTCCTGGTTTAGGACAAAAATTATACTCCTTCATGCACATCTCCATATAGTGTCCTTCCTTCGTGTAAAGTTTCATCAAAATCCTTCCATTGGTTTAACAGGAGTTGAGCTTACAAGAAGTGTGGACAGACAGACAGACAAACAGACAGGGTGATTCATATATACACCCCCAAACATTTGTATAATTACATAGAATATTATTATCCTTATGGTTTCAAGGTTTGCATATTTTGTTTATATACAGTATAAACAAGGAAACCATATTTCATTGCATGTAGTTCAAAAATAGATACTAGTAATTATGTAAAGACCAAATTTTTGTCCTAAAAATTGACCTACATGTAGATCAAAAATTGACAATCAATTACATATTTGTACTAAAGAAAATAAAAATATCCCATTACAATATCACATACAAAATGTAGTTCAATATTTAACCTTGTTTATGTCTAGTTACAACTTGACCTTGAGATTTTCCGTATTTATTGGGTACTTATTGATTCTCGTCTCTGTTTACGTTGACTGATAATTTTTCAGCATAACCATAACAGATCAGATATAAGTCTATAATAATCCATACATGTACTGGTATTATTATTTGCTATCACTTGTATTTTCTCCAATAACAAATATTATCTGTCCTGAAACCAGATCATATCAACAGAATGTACCTATATATGTAACATAATTGTCCTGAAACAAGGTCTTTTATTAAAATCCTTTATTTGCCAATATTTGTAAAATAATGAAGATCATGAAATATGTCCCTCCACACTCAAACAAAACCTTCTAAACAAGAGGCTCATGTCTTAAGAGCTAGGATGGCTAACTTTTAAATGCTGTGAAAGTGCTATTCTTGGTTGGGTTCCAATTTTTGTGGATTTCGTGTTTCGCTAAAACCACGAAATTAAGTTCCAGAAGAAATGCATTTTTGAGTAGAGTTTTAATGCATAGAGTTAGAAACCACAAATTTAAAACCCACAAATAATATATTTATGAAAAATAAAAATTGATGTCCACAAAAAAAAATACTATACCACAGTAGTAGTTTTGAAATACAAGTAGGTACAAACCAAAACCAAGGCACTTACAAAAATACAGCCCTTGACAAAACTTGGTGGAAAGTCTTCCAAGGAAGACATGTGTCGCCTGCGTAATAGCGCAAAATGATATTTTAAGTTCCATCAAACAGAAAGTGTGCATGCAAGAGATCCTAGACCCTCTTACACAGTATAGGTCCCCATACTGATACTCCATGAGCAATTGCAGAAGGCAGGAATATGTGGTTCCTGAGAAAAACATGACAGAAATTTTCAAGACTTGAAAAAATTATTCTAAGTTTTGTCAAACAGAAGGGAGCATTTGACAGATCCAAAACTCTTTAACATAGTATAGGTCCTCATACTGACACTCCATGATTAATTTCAGAAAGCTGGGATATGTGGTTCCTGAGAAAACTGTGACAAATTTTTTGTGCAGTCATTGGCAAAAAATATTCTAAGTTCCATCAAACAGGAAGCTGGCATGGGAGAGATCCCAAACTCTGTGACAGAAATTTTCAAGATACAAAAAATATTCTAAGTTTCGTCAAACAGGAAGTGGGAATGCGAGACATCAAAAACTTTGTTACACTGTATAGGTCACCACACTGATACTCCATGCCAAATTGCAGAAGGCTTGGAGAAAAATGGGACAGAAATTTTTTGTGAATCTGACGCAAGACGACAGATAGTGATCCCTATATGTCGCCACTGCGCGAACGCAGGCAACACAAGAACATTTTCACAGTTTCAACTTTTTGAAAAATAGTGAAACCTCTGAAAGCTAGCCTCAGTATTGACCAAAGAACTTTGCTAGTTTTATAACTAGAGGCTCAGACACTGAGCCTGTATCGCTCACCTGACAAAATGCTGAACAGCAGGATTTTTCGATGTTCTGTATGGTGGCCATATTTTTTTAGGTGAATTTCCCATAGGGCCAAAATAAACTTTGTTCTGTGCTGGCGGCCATGTTTTTCATTGGATCCTAACAAAATGAGCAATCTTTGTTAAACACCTTCAGTTCATCATTCCTGTAAAGTTTGGTTGAATTTGCTTCAGTTGTTTCAGAGGAAAAGATGGAAATGTGAATTTCCCATAGGGCCAATGTTAAACTATCTTCCGTGCTGGCGGCCATGTTTTTTATCAGATCAGAACGAAATGAGCAATCTTTGTAAAACACCTTCCATACATCATTCCTGTAAAGTTTGGTTGAATTTGCTTCAGTGGTTTCAGAGGAGAAGAGGAAAATGTGAATTTCCCATAGGGCCAATGTTAAACTATGTTCTGTGCTGGTGGCAAAGTTTTTTATCGAATCCGAAAGAAATGAACAATCGTTGTTAAGGACCTTTAGTACATCATTCCTGTAAAGTTTGGTTGCATTTGCTTTAGTGGTTTCAGAGGAGAAGAAGAAAATGTGAATTTTTCCATAGGGTCCAATGTTTAACCACGTTCCGTGCTGGCAGCCATGTTATTTGTTGGATCGGAACGAAATGAGCCATCATTGTTAAGGACCTTGAGTACATCATTCCTGTAAAGTTGAGATGAATTTGCTTCAGTGGTTTCAGAGCAGACGATGAAAATGTGATTTTTCCCATAGGATCCAATGTAAAACCTAAATTCTGCGCTGGCCGCCATGTTTTTCGTCAGATCAGACTGAAATGAGCAATCACTGTTAAGGACCTTTAGTACATCATTCCTCTTAAATTTAGTTGCATTTGCTTCAGTGGTTTCAGAGTAGAAGATGAAAATGTGATTTTCCCATAGGGTCCAATGTTAAACCATGTTCCGTGCTGGCGGCAATGTTTTTTGCCGCATCAGAACGAAATGAGCAATCATTGTTAAGGACCTTAAGTACATCATTCCTGTAAAGTTTGGTTGAATTTGCTTCAGTGGTTTCAGAGCAGAAGATGAAAATGTGATTTTTCCCATAGGGTCCAATGTTAAACCTAAGTTCCGCGCTGGTGGCCATGTTTTTTGTCGGATCTGAACAAAATGAGCAATCATTGTTAAGGACCTTTAGTACATCATTCCTGTAAAGTTTGGTTGAATTTGCTTCTGTGGTTTCAGAGGGGTAGATGAAAATGTAATTTTCCCATAGGGTCCTATGTTAAACGATGTTCTGTGCTGGCGGCCATGTTTTTCGTCGGATCAGAATGAAATGAGCCATCTTTGTTAAGGACCTTCAGTACATCATTCCTGTAAAGTTTGGTTCAATTTGCTTCAGCCTTTTCAGAGCAAAAGATGAAAATGTGATTTTTTCCCATAGGGTCCAATGTTAAACCTAAGTTCCGCGCTGGCGGCCATGTTTTTTATCGGATCGGAATGAAAGAGCAATCTTTGTAAAGGACCTTCCATACATCATTCCTGTAAAGTTTGGTTGAATTTGCTTCAGTGGATTCAGAGGAGAAGATGAATATGTGAAAAGTTTAACGGACGGACGACGGACGGACGGACGGATGACGGACGACAAGTGATGGCAATAGCTCACACTGACCCTTTGGGTCAGGTGAGCTAATAAAAGGTTCTGGTTTACGTAGGTTCCTGAAACGGGTTCTTTCCGGTCAAAACACAGTAAGCCATATTGGAAGTGCAAGATTTTAAACGAGGCTGTGATTTGAATTTTTCAGTGTATTGTAATTTCTTACAATCTTGTCTACTTTAATCAAAACCTGCAATATTTTGATGAAATACACTTCCGTCCATAGACATGTTGAATGAAGGTGGTGGTTGTATAAACATAAAAAAATTCTGGATGCTTCCACAATACCCATTATATTGAACATTTAAACTGATTTGCCTAAACATGACATGTCTGGAAAATTTCTGTCAAGTCAAAATAACATGTATATCTTTTAAAAAGGATTTATTTTATTTGCTAATATTATGTTTTTATCATTTATATTATGAAAAAGTCAATATAAAATTGTTTTAAATGTTTATTTGTATATTTGATTTAAATTCCTTGACCCCTTTGGCAATATTTACAGTTCAGTTAAGTTTCTTTAATGTTTGTTTACGATTCCTGAATTAAAAGCAAATTTTGAGTATGTTTAAATCTATATAGATATACTTAGCTTATAAATAAACAACTGTCTACAAAAAGGCTTGCACGAAAAATGCTGATTTCATCACTTTGAATATTGCACTAAGTTATTGTACAATAAGGTGTCAAATCATATAACTCATAATGATGAAACAGGTCTGTAACTATACCATGTGACATCAAAAACTCGTAATAAAATTGCAATCTGAAACATTACCCCAGTAAAACATACAGGAATTGTATGTCACAGTTTTTGGTGAAACATCACTTGCAAATATTATGTATTTGAAAGCATTAAAACTAAACGAGGCGCTGATATTCTGTTGTCTGCAAGAAAGTCAAACCTACAAACATAGACAATAGCAGATGAAGAACAAGGGTTGTACTATATTTGGGACCGGTCACCCTAACTTTCTCGCTTTCACCATAGCAGACTGGGTTACGGTTAGGAATGCAGGTTACAGTTCCAGTTGAGGTTAGTATCCTTTTAAATTAGGTTAGGGACTTTATTAAACTTAGGACAGATCCTCTGCTCCTACTATTTAAAAGAAAGTTGCGTCTGTGAGGGTTATGATACATGTTTATGTCCCCAAGAAGCACACAGAGATGACCAAACAGACATATGTTTAATGATATGCTTGCAAAACTAAATGTCATGATAAAGGCATCATGGTCATGTCCAGTAAATTGTTTTTTTTGGAATCAAACAATAACTGCTGCATTAAGCAAGACCATACAATTCATCCTCTTCTGACTGTGGGCTGGCTAGGGAAAAATAAAATAAGGGACTGACCATTTAACCTGAAGGGGGGTTATGGTTTTTTTTCTGGACAGAAAATTTTTTTCGTACTTCGCGTGAAACAATTCATTTATTTTTTTCATGTGTATCGACAAAATATTTTTTTTTCAAAATTAACATTATTTTTTTGGGCAGAAAGCCTCCGTCAGAAAATTTTTTTTTCATCATTTTGGCAGCCAAAATATTTTCGCATAAAATCGGCTCCAGATTATTTTTTTTAGAAAAAAAACCATAGCCCTAAACATCTTCTATGTAATGTTACAAATTATATAAAAAGTTTCTTTCTTTTAATGAGGTCTAAGGTAAACATTGTTCAATTTTTATGGCAACGGACTTGTGTATCACCTCCTTTTCCTTCAAAGTAATCATCGTGATATGTTACAACATTGGCGCATTAAGACTGGGATAAAAGGACCTGATCATGAACTCCTTTTAAAAATCACTTTTTATTTTATGACCAGCTTAGACCAAGATTGATGACAAAAACAGAAAAGAATGTACATCCCCAGCCCTTTTTGCCCCCTCTTAGTAATCTTTTTTGAAAGGCTGGATTAATTAGTTTTTGAGGTAAGCTTTACTTAACCCACTACCAAATGTTAACCATCGCCTTTTAAAGAAAAATATTTAGCCATGTTTTAAAGCATATAGATTTTCAATAAATTAAAAGGCTTTGATTGCCTTCTTCTAATCTAACTACTAATGGATTTCATCAAATAGATAAATTGTTCTACGATTGTTATGTGTTATGAGACAATGTTATCTCGAGGCTTAGTGAAAAGTTTCAATTGCAATGAAGAACATTCTTTCGGTCAATTTCAATGTATACATGTACTACATCATTACAGACTGATGATGAGGTCAATATTAAGAATTATAGACCTGACTTGGGACAGTCAGATTAACTGACTTGGGTGTAATGACCAAGAATGACCATCACGTGTATATATTGCACAATTATTGAATAGTGGCAAGCAAGGTCAGTAACTGACATGATATGCATAATGACCAATGCATGGAAACCACTGCATGTACATATATGTACTAAAACATGCATAATGCATGGTAATAAACTAATGATAATGTCCGACTTGGACATACTGACATGGTTCATTTTATTTCAACAACATTCAAGCACCTTTCAAGGGCTTTCAAGACATACTATAGCTAGTATTTCTAAATTTCGAAATACCTAGATCATCATATTAATGATTTTATCATTTTTTTTTGGATAAGATTGACTCTTTTGGCTATAAAATACCATGAAACTACTATTCTTCGTGAGGATCCAATTTTCGTGGATTTCGTGGTTAGCTAAAACAAAATGAATTTTTCCCTAGTGTTTTAAGCATTGAATTTGAAACCATGAATTTAAGTACCCACAAATAAAAGTACTTCCACAGTATGTGTATTGTAAATTTGTTATATGTCCATAAAGTGCATATCCCATGGACTAATTCAAAATCCTTATCAATAAAATGGTAGTTGTCATGGACTTTCAAGGACCTTTTGTAAATTTCAAGTACTTTTCAGTCCTTGATTTACCACTTTTGCTTTCAAGTATCTTCAAGGATTTCAAGCACCTGTGTTAAACCTGTAAAGACCAAAGAATATAAGCAGTCCAAGTCAATATACATGACTACAATTGACTTGGATAAATGTTTTTCACAGTACAAAATTGTAGACTAATGATATTACGTCAAAACAGAATTACAGACTTAACTTGGACATATCAACCAAGGATTAGGTTTGGTTATAAATATTTTCATCAGTAATGCTTATGTCAACTCGAAGTGGGAGCAGTCAGAAATGACAGCTAATCCCCATGCCAGCTGTCAAGAAATAATGATTATAATTACAGTTGTTTTTGAACCTTAATATAATCTAAGGATGTCTAACTGTCGAAGGTACTTCTACTGATCTTTGATATGTAATATGTAGTATCTGAGATAAGAACATTAATAAAAACTTAGACCCAAGTCAGTCAAGTGTAAAATGTAGGTCAAAGTGACCAAATATCATCTGAAGCTGCAATATTCTCCAAGATGCATCCACTGACGAAATTGATTGATGTGCCACATGTAGTTTCTTATATATGATCCTAAAGGTAAACTTTAACCTAAGCTTTAAATGTAAGTCAGAGTGACCAAAGTATCATCTGAAGCAATATCGATCTCCACGACGCATCAACTGACCAAAGATGATTTATGTTCCACATGTTGTTTCTCAGATAGGAACCTTAATGCAAACTTTACCCCAATCATTGAAACATAAAATGTAGGTCAATGTAACCCAATTATCATCAGAAGTAGCATTATTCTCCCAAGAAACATCCACTGACCAAAGATGATTGATGTGATACATGTAGTATCTCAGATATGAACTTTTAATGTAAACTTAACCTCGCGTGGGACGAACAGATGGACACTCTGATGGACGTACAGACAGAAAAGATGCTATATACCCTTCCCAACTCTATTGGGCAAGGGTTTAAAAAAATTTAAGAAATATTTTGTGTAGTTTTTGCATTACAACTCGAAAAGATTGTAATACACAATTATTTTTACAATAACCTGTCCTGCTTTCAAATCTTACTATCCACTAAATTGTTTTCTGGGTAAAAAGCTTAGATATCAGTAACAATCTCAACAAGGTCAAGTAGGTACAATTAACAAGTTAAGTTACAATGAAAACAGGAAAATACACATCACTTAAAATAAAAATTATCATTCATCTTCACTTTAGTACCGGTAAACAAACAATACGTAATTTAGTTGACTTCTATTAAAGTTCCCTTCTTATTAAGTATGACATGATTAACAAATTGTTAGGCCATGCAAAATTAACTTTGATTTTTTTTTTTGGGGTCATTTTTATATACTTTGAAAATATTGTTATATTTTGCATTTTGAAAATTCAAAATTTCAAAATGTACCTACAATAGATACATTTTGAAATTGAAAATTTTAATTTACAAAATGGGAAATATAACAATTTCATTATGGAAATTACGGTAAGAAAATTGAGCATTTTGGGACTTAAATTACCAAGAAAAGGACACTGGACAGATAAAGGGGATGTTTGGGTACCAATAAACCGGTTTTACCTTACCGCTGGCTTTTGCTAGTGATGGTACCACGTCCAGCTGTCCTGAGTACCTATCGTTGTTTATGTTTGTCCTTTGTCTTGTTTGTGTTTTTCCTGTGTAGTTCCCTAGCTGATTGTGACATATGACTGTAATTTTCAGCTATTATAGATGTTTCCTGTTATCCACTTTTGTTAAATTTATCAAAATTTTATTTCAAAGCAAAGTTTAAAATTTAAATGTCTTAAAATTAGGGGCTCAAGAAGCTAAATGTAAATGTTGTGCTTTAATTACGCATCAGTTACTTTATAAACATTTGTTATATATATATATATATAACGTAACCACAAACAAAATTTATTTTTAAAAACCACACAGAGTTTTTTCAAATTAAAACAATACCTATTGTATTATGACATTAACAATGACTTTTATCGTTGAACATGTAAACAATATTTTGTACTTTTACCACCTGAGGGTGCAAACCATTCACTTTTATATAAAAGTTGGTAAATATCATTGAGGGATCTGCAGTCTGTCCATCTGTCATACAGACTTGCAATTGATCCTACAGTTTTCAGGATATTATTTTTCGTTCCAAATTTTAGATATTTAACATTTTTTCCTCCTTTAAACAAAAAACATAGGTAATCAACAATTACTAAGTTCGCCTCGTTATGGCACATTGTCAGAGTAAATTATTTTCCCTGGATGCTGACCTACCTTCAGAAATGCATGCATATGCAAGTTTACATGTTCCTAACATGAATAGTAACTGAGATCTAAATTCTTCAGTCAACTTGAATGTAAGTCAATCAAGCGGAAAATATAAGTCAAACTGAATTAATTTTACCTGGATGCTGACCTACCATCAGAGATGCATGTATATGCAAGGTAACATGATCCTAACATGTATAGTGACCGAGATCTGAACTCGGACATAAACTTGAATGTAAGTCATTCAAGCGGAAAATATAGTTCAAAGTGACTTAATTTTGCCTGGATGCTGACCTACCATCAGAGATGCATGCATATGCAAGGTAACATGATCCTACAATGTATAGTGACTAAGAAATGTACTCGGACATAAACTTGAATGTAAGTCATTCAAGGGGAAAATATAGGTCAAAGTGACTTAATGTTGCCTGGATGCTGACCTACCATCAGAGATGCATGTATATGCAAGGTTACATGATCCTACCATGTATAGTGACTAAGATCTGAACACAGACGTAAACTTTAATGTAAGTCATTCAAGCGGAAAATATAGGTCAAAGTGACCTAATTTTGCCTGGATGCTGACCTTACATCAGAGATGCATACATATGCAAAGTTACATGATCCTACCATGTGTAGTGACTGAGAAATGTACTCGGACATAAACTTGAATGTAAGTCATTCAAGCAGAAAATATAGGTCAAAGTGACTTAATTTTGCCTGGATGCTGACCTACCATCAGAGATGCATGTATATGCAAGGTTACATGATCCTACAATGAATAGTGACTGAGATCTGAACTCGGACGTAAACTTGAATGTAAGTCGTTCAAGCGGAAAATATAGGTCAGTGACCTGATTTTGCCTGGATGCTGACCTACCCTCAGAGCTGCATGCATATGCAAGGTTACATGATCCTAACATGTATAGTGACTGAGATATGAACTCTGACGTAAACTTGAATGTAAGTCATTCATGCAGAATATAGGTCAAAGAGGCCTAATTTTTGGGGAGGCTGCGAGTCAAACCAAGATGCACCTGCATGCAAAGTTTGATTACCCTACCATGCATAGTTGCTGAGATATACACCCACGTGGATGTAGATGGCGGGGATACTCCAATGTCCCCTTCAAACTAACAATACTGAGCATATATACTCTTCAAAGAACTGGCAGCAAAAATATCAAAAATCAAATGATAGCCTGGAAATCTAGAAAAAAATAGAAAAAAAACAAAAAGCATGGTGCACAGTTGAATCCCTGCAGATTCAGCTGAAAAGTACCAAACAGTTTTAATGCTACAAACACAGTGCCAGATAGTAGGATAAAACTGCAAGACAACAGACAGTGATCCAATTTGTCTAGTTGACACCTTGCCTTCAAAAATAATTTAAAAAGTCATATGTCCATGCTTGTGAACTTCAGAAAATCCTGATGACACAAGAAATGTCTCCCCTACCTCCTACAATGCTTAAGGTACATGTAGTTTGAGCCTAATAAAAATATCAGACAGAATTTTTTCATTTTAAGATAATTTGTAGGTCATAACTGGTACCGGTATGTTCCAAAAATGAAATAAAAATGATATGTCACTGATCATCTTTTTCTGATATCAGGCTTTGAAAATCAGGCCAAATTCAGTATTTTTCAGCAATATTTACAAAGAATATATATCGGGAACTTTGAGAACATGCTTATTGTTTACCTTTTATTTGAAAGAAATATCAGATAGATTTTAAAATTTTTTTGATATTTTAGAGATATACACTTAAGCTTTATTTTGAGCTGAAAAAATCTATAAGTCACCGTACACACAACAAAATAGACAATATTTATGGGAAAAGGGAGCTAATTCGTGGGAAAGTGTATGTCAATCTATAATGAAGTACCAAATGAAAGACCAATTAAGGAATATTCCGGCTTGAAAATCAAGTCAATACCACATCTGACTCGTGTTTCACAAATGCGTCAATCGAATGTGCTGTGTATTAGTGTCAATCTACCTTGAATCTGCACATTGATCTAATATAATTCAACAGTTATAAAAACATTATCTAGGTCTTAAATTATGTGAACTACTTGCTTGCTTAAATCTTGGTGTGATTGTTCATGCATGACTGATCATGAGGGGTCTAGGCCACCATATGGATGTGTAATCATTAGGACACACCTGCATGTCAGATATCAAAATTCAACATTTAAAAGTCTTCAAAGCATGATTTCCAGGACATCCACTGATTGATCTCTACTGATGATAATTCAACTGCATACCAGATACATGTATCAATGGGTTTCTTTGTCTGGTTGATGTGAAAAAGATGCAAGAAAAAACTTTTGATAATGTTAAAAATTTCAAATGCAGTGGAGGGTAACTTTGGGGACAGACAAAGACACCACTGAAACTGATATCATGAGTGGTTAAAGTAAACAGACGCAAGAGAAAACATAAACATTTAATAACAGTGCATAATTTCAAAGTCAGTGGAGCATGACAGAGCTTGCAAAGATTTGTACCACTAGAAAATAATAATTGATTGATCAAAATAAGCGGTAGCAGCCTTCCGATTGATTTTTGATTATAATCGGACACTTTTTCAACTTCTTAAGAGTATTAATGTCACATGTTTTTGCCTAAAGCAGAAGTATTGCTATGTAACACTGCATGCCGCCATGATGACCCTCTGAACCTTTATCAAAGATATGTTTTCATCATGTCATGCTGTGTTACTTGCAAACGTTTCAGAGACATGTGTGTAAATATATACCAAAACCGGAAAAACAATGTTGTTTCAAGATCTTTTATAATCGATGTTGAAAATTATAATCGATTGTCTCCAAAAATTATATAATTGATTGATTCTCCATTAAAATCAAAAATTGGGAACATCACTACTCAGTACAGATGCTGATGCAACTGCCTATCAAACATCAATGGATTTCTTTGAGCAGTTGAAGTTAAACAAAAATCAGTGTGCGAAATTAGCAGTTGACCTATAGACAATGTCTATTAAAATTGACCTCGGTCTAGCTACCTTGTCGTTATAATGCATAGACTGAATGTCTATGACAAATTTGTTTTGTAAGAAAATAATATATAGTGACTTGGTCTTTGACATTTGGTCTGAGTTCTATGCAGATTAACATTCTGGGAGACCTACTGTATATGATACATTACATTTTAGTTTCAAACACTGAAACACAAGAAGTCAAGAAAAAACTTAAACAGTTGTGAAAGTTGCAGATGGCTCCAGAATGACCATATCTATGTCTCGCTTTTTTAACTTTCTTAGACGTCTCAACAAAAATTAAGAAAACTCCTGGAAACTTTCATCCTTGTAAAAAAGTGTTTGGTATACATTCCTTCTCTGTATTTCAATCTGCCACGTACATGTACACAAATGTATGTGTATCTTAAAGCTATAGATTATATAAATATATATTACACCACAAGATACCGTTCATTACCATATTTTATCCACTAGAAATAGTTAAATTTTAATTTCTTTATTTCCAGGCTAGCCGTGCATTTAAAGATTTTCAAATTTAACTATGGAAAGTGAATATGGTAATGATCGAGATAAAGTGGGGTAATCTTTTCCTCTAATGATATATGATAAACACCGAGAATTGTATTCTAAATAGATTTGGCAGGTAATATGTAGCATGAGGCTTTATTCAACATATGTTGAATATGAAAATTTATCTAACGGGTCAGAACTGGTTTAAACTTCACAAATCATGAGAGAAACGATTTTAAGATATACCTTAAAAAACTTCACCCCAAAATCAATAAGATTAATTCCGAGACAGCTTGGTAGATACAGCATCTTTTACTAACTAAATACAGATGCACATGTAGTAGTTTTCTAGTTTGGTCAACATATAAATCTACAACATGTTTATCACAGCTTTTTCTTTCTTGAACAGTAAGTAAGACAGTTTCCAAAGTGTTAATAGGATCCTCTGCTGGAAGTCATATCGTTTGAAGGATCAAACATAAAGAAAATAACAATATTCCAGAAAATTTGTTTTATATGCTTCAGTGATTTGAGAGGAGACAATCAAGATGTGAAAAATTCATCAGACAATGTCAGATAAACGAAAACCAATGCATAATAAAATGATGGAAAAAGGGTCTGAACGTCTTGTGCAATTTTGAAACTTCCGGGTACATTAATTGTTCCCAGAAGTTTTATTTTCAACAAAAATATAAGACGTTTCAAACAAAAAAGATTTGATCTTCATAATCCTTTGAGGTCATTTTTTTGCTGCAAAAGTTTCTGAATTATATTTTTATCATGAATTCTCATGATGCGACTTGCAAATCCTATAGAGTGTGTAAGACATGTGATGTGTCCACCAGGATTCATGATAAAAACGTTTGAGGATATGGACCTACAGATATTTGCTCGAAACATCATATATTTTTGTTAAACAGGTAACTTATGGATTCAATTTATGTACAAGTACAAGACTTTCATGAAAACCAAACATTTCAGATACTTTGTAAAAACAAAATTTTGGCTCCCTTGACCCTTTATACTAGTAGCTTAGAAATGGTGAAAGCTTACATCAAGAAGAATCAAAGGAGACAAATAAAAGTGACAACAAAAGTATGAATCAATCAAAGGAAGAGACCAGTAAGGAAAATCTGTATAACTTACGACAGAATCAGGAAAACACAACCCAACACAGAACATTATTGGCAAGCCGTCAACC
Source organism: Modiolus philippinarum (assembly GCA_002080025.1). Classification (NCBI taxonomy): domain Eukaryota; kingdom Metazoa; phylum Mollusca; class Bivalvia; order Mytilida; family Modiolidae; genus Modiolus; species Modiolus philippinarum. Next base: position 53,792 of record MJUU01010880.1, read on the forward strand.
TCAATAAAATCCCATGAAAATGAAATTTTAGGTACTTTGTAAAACATTTTGGCATATTTTGGAAATACTGTAGTAAGAGATATGTAAAATTGCTTGAAAATGTATTACTAAAATTTATTGAACAGGTTGGGCATGGCTGAATTTTCTCTGTCTTGTAGGCAAGATTAAATTGAATTATCCCGATATTACTTACCCGTGACCAGTCAGGTCAATTAAATAGAGTAATAAGAAGAATTCTAATGTAGCTCTAGTTAATCATCAACCAGCGTAATACATAATTTGATTCTACAGTCAAATGTGGGGAAAAAAATCCAATTTAGCCCTTTTTGCACCTTATCCAAAAAAATCGACCAAGGACCAAGTTTTTTGCAGCTTTAATTATAACAAACTTCTACTTACTTGGAATCTGAATTGTGGTTTATCACAGCCTTTTTTCACCATACAGATCTCAGATTCAGATAAACACAGTCTATAATCACCACATATTGCCTGGCTAATACCCAATCCCTTAGGTTTTACTGAAACTTGCCACACATGATCTACAATAAAGATTCACATTCCTAGTATTGGAATTCAATTTTGATGACAAGTAATATTTTTCTGCATGTCTACCATGTTTACTGTCCAAATACAAAACAAACTCTGTACATGCGTTGCAAAAAAACTTGCAAGATAAAATTCTAAATATTTAACAACATGTTCAGATGAGCTGTTATAATGCACTTACATTGTATTAAAAAATTCTGTGGTTTTCATTCAACATTTTGAAAAGTAAGGGCAGACATAGAATTTTTTTTTATTTCTTTCCAATTATAGAGCAAATATTTTAAATTTTGAAGAAAATGACCATACAGCATGTATATTTTAAAGTTTTTAATATGACAATAACATGTTAATTATTCATATTTTTTTAGATTTTAATATAAACTTATTTTCACATCTCGCATCAACATATTGCTATATATACTGTAAACATGTACTATAACCTTCCTTTGTGGGGTAATTTGCTCTATTTTGTCATTGAAGTTCCAAAAAATTTAACATTAATATTTTGGTTAACCAAATGTTAATGCCGCTAAACACCTCCCAGTCAGTCTGCTGCTGCCGCCAACGGAATCTATGATTGCTATTTCCTGCCTTAGCAACATTCATCACAGATGAGAAAAAAATCTGTAGTGATTTGAAAAAGTGTGATTTTGTCCTACACTGAGCATATCATGCTTACGATTATAAATCCAAAGATTAACAAGATTGCTACGCGTAGCTATGTCCCCCGCCGCCGCAGAAAAGTCAATAAAGTCCCATTCCTCATGTAAAATTTTGAGAATCAAAATGGCGGCAGGATATGATCAACTGCATTGGGTGGCAAATAGCTAAGCAATATTTCAGCAAAATCCCTTAACTGGAGTATAACGAGATGTGTCCAGAAAGTCTCCCTATGTTGTAGTATGCATTAAGTCGATAAAGCCCAATAACTCCCTTATAATTTGTTGAATCAAAATGGCGATGTGATATGATCTATTGCATATAACGACTAACAATCCTGTATAATTAGAATGAATTCGGACTATCAGTTTCTGAGGAGTTGCGTCCACAAGATTTGCCATTGTATAACAATGTGGAAATAATCAAAGTCCCATAACTCCAACAAAATTTGATGAATTAAAATGGCGACGCGATATGATCTAGTACTAATGGTGACTAACAATCCTGTAAAATTGGAATGAATTCTGAACAGCCCTTTCTAAGGAGTTGCGTCCACAACATTTGCCATTTTATAACAATGTGGAAATAATCAAAGTCCCATAACTCCCACAAAATTTGATAAATTAAAATTGCGATGTGATATGATCTAGTACTAATGGTGACTAACAATCCTGTAAAATTTGAATGAATTCTGAACAGCCGTTTCTAAGGAGTTGCGTCCACAACATTTGCCATTTTATAACAATGTGGAAATAATCAAAGTCCTATAACTCCTACAAAATTTGTGAAGACTCGTAATGGCGATGTGATATGATCTTGTACTAATGGTGGCTAACAATCCTGTAAAATTTGAATGAATTCTGACCAGCAGTTTCTGAGGAGTTGCGTCCACAAGATTTGCCATTGTATAACAATGTGGAAATAATCAAAGTCCCATAACTCC
>MJUU01010880.1:56388-85080 GCA_002080025.1 Modiolus philippinarum
GACGGACGGACGGACACACGGACGCAGACCATTACTATGTCCCACCGTCGCGGTGCGGCGGGAGACAAAAAGGAAGTCAGTTTTTGGGTCTTTTTGTTCTGTAAAAAAACCATTAATGAAATATATTTCAGAAAAGACATGTACAGAATGGAAATACATGTATATTTACTCTCAAGGAATTCAAAGTTCTGACATTTTTGAAAGCTGAACAGTTGACACTATCAGATCTTGCACAATTTGCAGAAAGCGAAAATTTTTGGCTCAATTGATCAAATTTCAGTTACTAGTACATGTATTGAATATAAAACACAACATTTTTTTCTACATAAAGACCTTCTGTATAAATATCTTTCTTTTTATTCAATGGCTGCTCAGCATGTTAAACTCTTTTTACAAGTATAAAATTCTGCAATTCTGTAGATATTTTATTTAACCCAGAGAAAATCTGATACTATTGCATCAAAATTTTAAGTTATATTGGTTTTGTAAAGTACTATTACATTGTATTAGTATAAAATTTGATCCATTACCTTATTTGAGATTAGTTTTATTTTATGGTCATTTATACCATATACAGTACAGTCAGAGACCTCATGATAAATCACTGTGGCAGACCTATCAGTCTGTACAGTACAGAAAGAGTGGTACCGTGACAAATCACTGTGATAGACGTGTCCCACTCTGAGAGTGGATCTAAATATCTTTTTTCCTATTTGAGATCATTTCCTACTTTCTTTTGTATTAAGAGTGTTGTACTATACCACTTGAAATGCAGAAAAAATAATTGAGATATCTCTTAAAGATAAAAAGTTATTCAGTATCACTCTCAGAGTGGGACATGTCTATCACGGTGATTTGTCACGGTACCACTCTTTCTGTACTGTACAATGAAATATTAGTATTTTGTTCCCTGATTTATCTATCAAATTCTTTTCTTTTGCATATAATGTGATGCAGTCTATTGCTAGCCAGGCAAAGAAAATGAAGTTGATAGTTCAATCAGTAAATTCATTTAGCACATAACAAGTAAAAATCCTGAGATTTCGTTGGATAATCTCTGATGTCACTGTATGTGAAGAGCTAATTGTTTACCCTAACAGCAAGATACTATATACTTGACAATGGAACTACACCTAACATAACTTTCAGTTTACTATAATTTGCCTCTATTTCCTTTTTTCTTGTTATGTACATGTTGTTATGTATGATATAAATTATGGAATTCTCCCTCGCCAACCATTTTCATATGGTGTTGTCTGGTTTTTGAAGTGTCTCCCCGTGTCCAATAGTGGACTATACACACCAGACAACACTATAGGAAAACTGTTCATTCAATTAAATTATTATCTTCATGAGTATTTACATTTATTGCATTACAATATTCAGCTCTCACCATAATGAAGCCTTAATACAAATGTAAATCCAAAGAGTTACAAATACCATATCATAATATGTGCAAGTGCTCACCATAATGAGGCTTTGGTAATTCCCCTGGTGTTATATATTCAAACTGGAGCTTGAGAAGTAAATTAAGCCAAAGCTCTTGTTCAACAGCACCATCCGCTACCACAGAAAAACATTCATCTTTTGTATATAAAGCAATGGCAAATTTTTGACGGGGGTCATTTTTCTTGTTAATGTTAAAGCAAGTATGAAGTTTAATGGATCTTTTTGGAGGATGTCCTGCCTTTAATTTCTTCTCTGAATCATAATATTCCAATCTTGCAGGTCCACTGCTGCTGGTGGAACGGAGGACAAAATATTTCTTTTTATTTGTCTGAAAAAAATGTACATGTAATTATATGAGTACATACATTGTATCATACCTAGGACCTAGGTACATGTACATGTATAAATTTTAATCTGTGTCTGTTTGTTATATTTGTATTTAATACTATAAAATACAAAATAACAAATAGACACAGATTAACTCGGAAAACAGACTTTCTACTGTTTCAAATACATGTACTGGTAATATTGTTTATGGATTTAAAAATTACTGTCACATTAAACTAGAGGTAAATTGAAATGTGTTCAAAGCATTTGATGCTGAAACCTGGAAACCAAACTATGCCCGTCCATATAATTCCGATCATTGTTAATTTATATTTTTATTGTTCAGTTCCTTTAAGCTTGTAGATTGTGGCCTGTGATTTTAATTTTCAGCCATTGTAGGTATTTCCTGTTATCTTTGTTTATTGAAACAATTTTTAATAGTAATACCTAATCCGTGTAGTGACCTGTACTTTTTACTAGCCCCAAGACTGTTTCAACTAGTCTCTGATTGTGTAGTGGCTAAGGATGCAGACTGTACGCGTAACAGTAGATACATGTACCAAAGACAGAAATCTAAAGACAGAGATACTGGAGGTTTGTACATCATTTTACCATATGCATGTACATTATATATTAGGGACTTATCATTTTTTTACCTGGACGGGGGGTTGGTCAAAATGTAGGGGGGGGGTCATTTTTTTTCTCTGTGGTCAAAAGGGGGGATCAATTTTTTTTTCAGCTTGTCACCCACAATGAACATGATGGGGGGATCAATATTTTTTATAAAACATTTCCTGCCAAGCCTCATACTTTAAAAACCTTAAAATCCTTTATAGTATACCACAATTTCACTTTTATTATGCACATTTTACAAGTCAGTGTAACCATCCTCTGATAATAATGTCACAGTATAAAAGTCAAAAGGGTCAGAGTCTTCATCAGATGAAGTTTCTTTTTTATGAGCAACGTCAGTGTCACTATCAGGCTTGGGGTAATCGTAATCGTTAATCGTAATCAGCTGTAATTGATTACATATTCTTCAGAAATCATGTGTAATCTGTAATCAAGCTCAATTTAGATTACTTGTAATTGTAATGTAATCAATTACAGCTGAAAAATATGAGTAATCATGATTACATTTTGATTACTTTATGATTACTTAGTGATTGATATATATATCAAATATACAAGATTTATATTCCATGTCAAACATGTATACATACTAAAGTTTAGTCTTAATATGTCTAAAATTACAATTATTATTTTACTACATAAGTTATTACCTAATTTAAAATATATAAATATCAATTTATATGTTTCATATGAAAATCAATCAGAAATTCAGAACTCAACCTTAGTTCCATTTTTCTTAAAATTTTAAACATTTTAAGTTTGAAAGGGACGAAACTGGTAAAGGTCTGAGATGCACATGAAAACAATATTTACTTTGAAAAATTTAATATGTAAACTTTTAAAGAAATAACATTCACTGGTATTCCTTCAATAATTGTTGATCTCGTTTAATAAATTAAATTTAAAACAATCATGTACTAGTACATATCTCTTTGCCATAAAAATGACAAGCTAATTATCGTAATAAAAACATGTAGATGCCAACTAATATGCCTAAATAAACAAAAAATAAATTATCAATACTAATTAGTGTAAAATACTGGATATACAATTGCAAGATTTTAACAACTTCAAAACAATTTCTTAATCAAGTTTTTATTTGTTAATAGAGAAAACTGAGTAATATATCATTTCCAAGTCGGAAAAGATGCAGCTTTTATGAAAATACTGTTGTATCAACCATGAAAAAAATATCATTTCACTAAAATTAACATATTATGACCATTGCAATATTTTTGTAAAAACTGATAACTCTGTGAAGAATTACACTTAAAATATAAAATGCTTAGCATGAAGCATTTGTAATTGAACAATTTTGATCTACTTATGAACAAAAAATTCAGTTAAGCATGTGGCGCAGCAAATGACCTTTGTATGAAAAGCATAAATGTATGTTTAGCAATGATCTCTGTTTCAACAGGCACTGGTATCTTTCAAAGACATATATATGTATTCATTAGTAATCACTTGTAATCATGATTACAACAGAGGAAAGTAATGTATTGTAATCAATTACAAATAAAAAATGCTGTAATTGTAATGTAATTGATTACATTTTCAAAGCAAAGTAATAGTAATGTATTCAATTACATTTAAAAGTAATCGACCCCATCCCTGGTCACTATCACCTGACATACTAGAATCATGAATAGTTTCCAGGGGTTCTTCATTGTTTGTGCTTATGTCACTTTCACTTGTGTCATCTGACTCTGCTGGTGTTGCCTGTTGAGATATATTTGCTGCACCTTTCACAGTAGTCCTAAATTTCTTATTAAAAGCGTCTTTTAATAAATTTGAAGCGTCTTCATCAAAAAATTCACATCCAGATAACTTCTTCACAGCCTTCAGCTCTTGTCTTGGCCTATGTGTTTTAATCCATTCCTATTAATGTCATTCGATGTGATTTTGTATTGAGTGTTGAATGAAAATGTTGATGGGCAACATTTTTGATACACACCACCAATCAGAACTTTTTTGAGCAACTTTTCACAAGCCATGGAAAGGCGTTTATCCTTTTGCCGGATGAGTTTTTGTCAATTGTCCTTCTTCCTTCTGCTGATTATATTCTTTTTTACTGTTGATGTTCCTGGTAAAATGTCTTTAGCCTTCGCCAATAAATTTTCCGCTTCATTCGAAATCTTTTTCAATTGGTCTTGTTTCTGAATAAGAATGTCTATTTGATTCTGGAAATAATCTGATTGTGCTTCGAAGCCTTTCTTTTGTGTAATTTAAGATGCTTTAATGATGCATATACATGCATATATATATAAAGACAGAGTGCATTTTTATTTAAAGTCAAAGTTTTGAACTTACTGATCTCTTAAAGTTTGGATTTAAATGTGTTTGAAAAGTGTTCTGATTTATAAATAACATTATGAAGCTTGAGTTCTACATGTATTCCCACAACACCCATTCGACACTAGACTGGAAGGAGGGGTAAGTATTTCGCATGCTTATTCATAATTCTGGGGGGATCATATTTTTTGTCAATGTTGAGAGAGGGGATCAAATTTTTTTTGTATGTTGATGAGGGGGGATTAAAAAAATATCAAAACCTCTCATTTCAAATGACCAACCCCCCCCCCCCCCCCCCGTCCAGGTAAAAAATGATAAGTCCCTTAGTGAATCAATTTATAATTATTCATCTAAATTGCCTTAATAATGTAACACCGAATCACTTTTTTTTAATGACTTGAAATTCTTATAAATGCAAATCTAAAGGAAAATTTATCTAAAAATTACCTTCATACCTGAAAGGGCCTGGCCACTATAATCTTATCTTTGAACTTGTTAGGCCAATATTTTAAAAATTATTTCAACATTTTTTATTTGTCTCTGTTGAGCAAAAATATTCGGAAATTTTTATTAGGAGCAAGTTTAATGCCGAACCTTGTGATGTTGTCAAGATAGTTTTATTTTGCTTTGTTCTGATTTTTGGGATAATGTGTTTTGGTGAAAACTGGTTTACCTGTACATGGTGTAGCTGTTCATTTCTGTGTAATTTAAAAAATGTTATCACATCGGAGTGTGTACTACAGTGTAGACTAATTTTATATTGGAATAATGGGAATTTTGCAAAAAATTGTTTTTTTTTATGTCACTTATTCTTTTTCTTTTATTATGCCATAAATTATATTTAAATTCTACCTTTAGCTTTTTCAAATATCCTTCCCTTTGAATATCTGAGCCAGGTAATTCAATAACAGAAATTCTGGAAGGTGGAGATTCAAAATCCATGCTCCCATGCATCATGTTGATATATCCATTCAACTTATATCATGTACAATATATGAAATATTTCTCCTTTGTAGTCAACATCTTCAAATCATAAACTGTCCAGCTGAAATTAAAAATTGTAAATCTTATTACAGTTTATGTAGTTGAATCAAATATTCCTTTTTTTTGATCACCTCAGATAATATAGATGTAAACATGCCAACAGAATTGTTTCTGATTTTACTAATTCCTTGTATTTTCTTCCACACTTGATTGTGATGCACTTAAATTATCCACAATTTAACAATTTTAAAGGAAATGTTAAAATTTCATTAACTATCAATATATAGATATTGGACATATAATAGTGCAAGTGAAACCAAGTAAACAGGAAACAATACACTAAGACATGTAATATGTTGTTTTCACAAGTAAACAACCTGTTATTATCAAACGACGAAATTGTAAACACCACAATTTCACTTTTTATCGGGGTCATTGAACTTGACGTATTTTAAAACTTTTGATCTTTTTGTGGTAGTTTTGTTAAAAAGATAGTTTACAACTTCCTTCATATATTTATAGGATTGTTTGTGTGATTAAAGTACACCTAAAATACAATTACATTTTTATACACGTCTGGGAAAATCAAATCAACCTTCGAGCACCTGTTGGCCTCGCCGCTCCCACGCAACCGCAATAAAAATGGGTATGAGATCTTGAATGCAGAGAAGATCATGTTTAAATGTGCATGACAAATACATTTGCATTTAAGAAATCCCTTGCTGTTCTCAGGAGAAATCTTTTCAAATCCCCAGCTGATCAAGGACGGATAACCCGTCGGTAGCCATTTTTTTACTACAATCACGTGGTATTTTTGTCGTAAACAACTACAGCGCATGTCAAAATGTCACCCCGTAAACCCTCTCAGGGGTCAATATTTGCATAGATGAGTACACAAGGAAGTCATCCACGTGTATTTGACATCAAAAGTCAAACTTTGGAAAAACTTAGTAAGGATGATCTCATCTTTATTTGTTGAAAACTAAACAGAGACATAACACGTATTTAAGTGTCTCTTGGGGAAATAATGCTTAACACTTCAAAATTAGTGCACAACTTCAAGGATGTATATTTTAAATATACGTCCTTGACAACTTAGAACGCGCGTGTTAAATGAATAACTAGCATAAGAAAGGAGAAGATTACATGTACTGGTAGTGACACTTCAATACTTACAAGAATTTTACCTGGTTTTACCCGGCGAAGAGACTAAAATAGTAACTTAGCATCTGAGACCCTACTGTTGTCTGTACTTGCTCACGGTCCGTGGTTCTAAGTCGGGTACAAACTTTATTTTTAAGTCGTTCCAGTGTTTGATAAGCTGACTCTTAAAAATGTTATCACCTTTTTGCCTCTATAACTTCAGTTGGCAAGCTGTTCCAGGCATCTAACACTCTTTGAGTAAAACTACATTTCCTAATGTTGGTTATGCTATGTGACCTCTTGTATTTTTTACTGTGTCCTCTTGTAGTTGAATCTTTCATAGGAACAAGGTTTACATTTTCGATTTTATTTAAGTTGTTAATAATTTTGTAGGTCACCATATCGCTCCTTAGTCTTCCGTACTGCAGTGTTGGCAAGCCTAAGTATTGTCTACTATTATAACTGAGGCGTATAATATTTTCTTACCTCTGCGTTGCACATTTCCTTTTTGAATATAACTGACCAAACATTGCTTCCATATTGTGGATGTGGCTTTACCAAACTTTTATATAATGTAAGAAACATTTCCTTTTCCACATAAGTAAAGGTTCTATTTATCATTCTGCCTTTTTTGTTTGGGTTTGAATATGCGATGGAATTTTTACTGGCTATCAATGGTTATGCCCAAATCTTTTTCGTTTGTCGATTTGTTATTCTATAATCTTCCAAATAATATTCTGTATCAACTGATGGGACAAAATGTATGTGCTTTTTTTCAGATTTGTTAAATTATAAGAGCCATTTGCTGGATCAGTCCATGAGACTATCTAGATCATCCTGCTGTGATTTTTGTTCTTCGGTATTGTTAACAGGAACATATACTTAGTTTCATCTGCAAATAGTTTACATATGTTGTTTGTTACTTCTGGTAAGTCATAAATGTAAATTGTGAGGATTATTGACTCTACTACACTGTCTGAATTGTCCGAAATATGAGAGTTGGTATTCTATTCAGAAATGTTTCAAAAAGTACTAAGTTACATCATATTTAAGATGAATCAGACTACCATAACTGACATATAATGTATTGGACAATGAATCTATCTCTCTATCTATCTATCTAGCTAGCTGAATAAATCTTCTGCCAGCATAGGCAAACTTCCTGTATTAAGACAACAGTACACCGCGTAAAATTAATTCATTTATATTAAAAATGGCTGTAGCACCCGTAAAACGAATATTTAGGGGACTACCATTTGATTCTGAGGGGGGCCTGGCAGTTTCGGTCGAGCCTGATTATTTATTTTCAAAATTTTGCTGGTCAGAATATTTATTTTCAATAACATAATCGTATCGTACCAAATAATCTAAGGTCAGATTATTTATTTTTTTTGGATGTGCAGGCCAGATTATTCATTTCCAACTTTTTCAGGGCTAGAATATTTATTTACAAAATCTGCCAGCCACCACCCCCTCACAATCAAATGGTCGTCCCCATGCATTTACATTAAGTCAATCTCGCCTTAAATGTGTGTTAAAAATAAGTTCAAATTGTCGAACTTTCTGTGGCGATGTGTTATGGTGTTAAGTTCGTTTAATGACTTGATCTAAGGACCAGCACAGACATTTATTTTGGGAACAGCAAGGGATTTCCACAAATCAATCATCATAGTTTGTCACATACTAAGGCTGTACAATCAACTGAGTCAATCAAGTTATTACATAAATTTTTATTGCGGTTGCATGGGAGCGCCGACGTTCAAACAGGTGCCGGAAGGTTGATTTAAGTTTGATTTACAACATTTTCCAAAATAAAAAAAGAACACAACATGAACATCTACAGTGACTGAAAATTACATGCCACAATCTACTTATGAACTGCACAAGACAAAACACAAATAAAAGAACTTTCAAATTGTGTCCATATACCTTTGGTTGAATTAACTACACCTGATGGTCATTAATTTAGCTTAGCTTGAGCGTATTTTATTTTCAAGAAAGCAAATAGGATTGGACACTAGTTAATCAAACTTATGAGTGAACAAATAAAGGGATATGGAGTAAATGTTCATTGGACATAATCCCTATAAACACATGGTGAGATTAAGCAGATGGAACAACACTTCAACTTGAAGTCACCATGAAGCCTTCAAAAAAGAGCAAACACTCACACCTCAGACGGCCCCTAACACCGATTTGCTAAGTATTGAACAACGCTACACCCATGTATCATCTTTGTTATGGATGCGACATCATCATTAAGCATAACACATAGGGCAAAGTACTCTTACAAACACTGTCATCCATTGCCCGACAAAGGGCCCAATAGACAACACAACATATAAACGACCACAGGGCACTTTCGAGTTGATTGTAAGAAAACTTGGCAAGTAAAATCGGGAGATGTGGGCAATATATATGCAGATGACTAGGAAAAAAGTTTAATTTTTACAAAACAAGAAAGCCAAATGTTGAATTTTGATAGTACATCCACATGAGAAATTCTCACATGAACAAATACACCATAACTGACAAAATAAAAAGAGCATACACCTCTACCACGGGATTTTTTTACGGACTCCACACTGAAGTCCTCTCCTCATATACAAATATGTTACATATATTGAACATGCATATGACATTAATAAATATCAAAATAGTAATCAATATACAAAAGAGAGAGCCTATCAAGAGTCTGTATCACTCACCTGGACCATGCCTTACATAGAGAGATGAATGGAATGTCCAATAGGGTCAAGACATTGAACTATGGTCCCGTCTAAGGCCACCTTTAATTGGATGCAGACATGCCAAATGCAAATTTTGAAGGGAGCGACACAAGGACTTAGTGATCAAGTTTGATTGCAATTGGATAAGTGGTTTCACAGAACTATATCATTTAATGGAATTCAATATAAACTATATGTTCCCACTGGTGGCCATTTTGAATGAGGTACTGATCTGCACAATAACTTTTTTGCAGTGGACCATCAAAGGACCAATGTGACTATGCTTTGTTCTTACTGGACCAGTAATTTCTGAGAGGAAGATATCTGTATGTGTTTTCCACCGGGTCCAATGTTAAAACTGTGTTTCCGCTGGCGGCCATCTTGGACGAGGAAGGGACATACCGGAAACCTTTTTTGGGAGGGACAATCTAAGGACCATTGTGACTAAGCTTGATTCTAATTGGACCGGTGTTTTTTCTATAGGGTCCAGTGTTAAAACTATGTTCCCCGCTGGCAGTCATCTTGGACCGGGTAAGGTGCTGCCGTATGTCTTTTTGGAAGGGACCACCTAAGGACCATTGTCACTACATTTGGTTCTGACTGGACCAGTAGTTTCTGAGAAGGTCTTTGAATGCCTTTTTAATAGAGTCCCATTTAAAACTATGTTTCCCGTGACGGCCATCTTGGATGAGGTCCGGACCTTCCGGCTATCTTTTGGAAGGGACCATCTAAGGATTATTGTAATTAAGTTTTGGTTATAACTGGACTTGTAGTTTCTCAGATATTTGAATGTCTTTTCCATGGAGGCGTCAAAACTATGTTCTCCTTGGCGGCCCTCTTGGAAAAGGTGCGGACATACAGGATACATTTTTTGGGAGGGACCATCTTAGGACTATTGTGACTAAGTTTAGCTCTGATTTGATAGGTAGTTTATGAGTAGAAGATATCTGAATGTCCTTTCTATAAGGTCCAATGCTAAAACTATGTTCCCCGCTGGCGACCATTTTGGATGAGGTACGGACCTGTTGGATACCTCTTTATGTTGTCAATTTATACGAAAATAGTTTTTAAAAATACGTTCATTTTGCTCGTTGTTGTACTTTATGTTACCGGTTATTTTTAATATTATAAAACATAATTATGCAGCTTTTGATTTTTACGACATTCCTGCAGAGGCTTCAATCCAAGTTCTTGATACAAGATATTTGTTAATATAGGTAACCCTGTGACCATTGTTGCAGCTTCTAGCTAAAGTTTTTTTTTCCAAATTGGATCCATTTAATATTCCACAATTATGTCATACCGAAAGAAGATTGAGAGTACGGTTTGAAGGCGAATATTCATCAAATGTTTCTTTTTTAAACTGTTAGCATTGGAAAATCCAGGAGGGCCTACAGTTGGGTTTGAACCCCTGCTTTTTTTTTCATTTATGGCAACTCCGCCTGCACTTTTTATTTCCTAGCCATCAAACCCCCGTTTAATTCAACATAAATTATATGTTCCCGCTGGTGGCCATCTTGAATGAGGTACTGATCTGCAGGATACATTTTTGCAGGGGACTATCTAAGGATCATTGTGACTATGCTTTGTTCTGACCGGACCAGTAATTTCTGAGAATATATCTGTAAGTGTTTTCCATAGGGCTCAATGTTAAAACTCTGTTCCCGCTGGCGGCCATCTTTGATGAGGTACGGACCTACCGGAAACAGTTTTTGAGAGGGACCATCTAAGGACCATTATGACTAAGCTTGATTCTAACTGTTAGGTAGTTTCTTAGAAGAGTGTTTTTTCTATAGGGTCCAATGTTAAAGCTATGTTCGCCGCTGGCAGCCATCTTAGAAAAGGTAAGGTGCTACCGGCTGCCTTTTTGGAAGGGGCCACCTAAGGACCATTGTGACTAAGTTTGGTTCTGATCGGACAGGTAGTTTCCGAGGAAAAGATACTTTAATGTCTTTTCCTGAGGGTCCAATGTTAAAGCTATGCTTCCCCTGGGGGCCAACTTGGATGAGGTACGGAGCTACTGGATATCTTTTTTGGAAGGGAACATCTAAGAACTATTGTAATTTAGTTTTGGTTATAACTGGACTTGTAGTTTCTGAGATCTTTGAATGTCTTTTCCATAGAGTCCAATGTTAAAACTATGTTCCGCTTGGCAGCCCTCTTCGACGAGGTAATTTTTTTAGAATGGACTATCTAAGGACTATTGTGACTAAGTTTAGTTCCGATTTGATTGGTAGTTTCTGAGAAGATCTCTGAATGTCCTTTCTATAAGGTCCAATGCTAAAGCTATGTTTCCCGCTAGCGACCATTTTGGCCGATGAGGTACGGACCTGTCGGATACCTCTTTGTGTTTTCAATTTATACGAAAACGTTTTTAAATAGCAAGATGCCAAAGTTACTGTTAATTTATTTCCTGCATATGCGCATTTCGACAACTTATGTCTCATCAGTGCAGATCAAAACCAAAACATTTGGAAGTCCATTAACCGAAAACATGTTAAAGCTTATATAGAACAATTAACCAAAAGGATCTAAATAGAAAAGCCAAAATTCAGCTAAGGACAGAGCTATGCATGAGGGATACTCCTAAGTTTTAAACACAATTTTGTAAAATTTAGATATTGCAAGTTTCAATACAATCGGTTTTCGGGTCAGCAGCGTAGTACTGACTACTGGGTTGGTGAATACCCTCGGGGACTTACAGTCCACCAGCAGAGGCATCTGCCCAGTGGTAATAAATAGCAAAATACCGAAGTTACTGTTAAAATACGTTCATTTTGCTTGTTGTTGAGCTGTATGCTTCCGGTTATTTTTATATTATAAGATATATGTAGCATTCGTTTTAAGACACTCTTGCAGAGGCTCCTATCGAATTTCTTGATACAAAATATTTTTGACAATGGGTAACCCTGTAACTATTCTTACAGCTTCTACCTTAAGTTTTCGAACTATTTAATATACCACAATTATGCCATACAGAAAGAAGACTGAGAGGACGGTTTTAATGCGAATATTCATAAAATCAGTTAAATGCGGGGTTCCCCAAGGTACAGTACGGTACTCGTCGAATAGATACTCTTCATGTACCATATGAATAATCTTGCAGGTACAGTTATTCAACAGTGAAACGAAGAACCAAAATGACCATAAAATACAGGAAGACCTCATTTATCTTTACAAAAATCGATAACTGGGGTATGCTCTTCAAGAGCGATATTTCGAGTATAAAAAAGGCCAACAATCTATAGTCTGAAAAAAACATCTTGAACCATTTCAGTCTAAAAGCAACTGCTGGCCTCGAAGCATCCATATGCAATAGAATGTATACAAAAACAGCTCATACTTAATTTCTCCTGCATGAATTTATACCACATGTTTTTAGTGCAAACATCTGATTTTATTATTCCAAATTTTCGTGCAATACTCCCAGTTCAACGGGGATTTCTATGCCCAGACAGGCGGGGTTTCCATGGGAACTAAAATGGGTCCTAGTTTCGCTTGTGTTTGTTTGTTGGAAACCTTGAGGAAAAGATGTTCGCAAAGTTCAATATCTGTACAAAAGATACATTGACGACGTTTTTGGGGCGTCAACTGACAGTGAAAGGAATCTCCAATCTTTCATTGATTTTGTGTCGTCTTACCATCAAGTACACATTCTCGGAACTGTCCTTTTTGGAAATAACCTGCAGGGTGTCTGAAGACAAATCGAAACTTTGATCTTCTACAAACCCACTGATGCACACTGCTACTTGAATTATACATCTTGTCATCCTAAGTCTTGCAAAGACGCTATACCTAAATCTCAGTTTTTGCGACTTAGGCGTCTATGCAGTGATGACCATGACTTTAAGCAGCAGTGTAGCCTCATGTCATCATTTTCCATGAGCGTGGCTACCCCAAAACCGTTATTGACCGGACTTTAGACTCTGTTTCCTGCAAAGACAGAGAACGGGCTCTTATACCCAAAACCAAGAGAGACCGTGACAGGGTCCCTTTGGTCCTGAATTTCTTTACCCATAACGTCGCCATCAGAAAAATTTTGCTAAATAAATTTAAGCAAATAGTCCAGAAGGATCCCCTGATGGCTGAAGTGTTTCCTTCCCCTCCCCTCAGGGCATACAGAAGGGGCAAAACTATCAGTGAGCATTTAGTCAGCAGTGCTCTCAAACTAAGAAGAGTTATTGCTGACTATCGGGGAACAAGAGGATGCAAGAGAGCCAGATGTGTTACCTGTCCTTTATAAATTTGAAAGTAGCGAAGTACGCGGTACAGTCTATGTATTTATACAATTTGCAATTGACTTGATGAATATCCTAAGTATGTTGTGATTGTCGTCTTTTACTTTCCTTTTGTCGGGTAACGGATTACAATGGTCGTAAGAACACTTTGCCAGCTAATTATCAGGGCCCCGCCTCAAAGTGGCGGGCGCCTTATAGTTATCACTCTGTCCGTCTACCCGTCTGTCCGCCCGCCCGTAACAAAGTTGTGTCCAGGCTATAACGTTTTTATCTTCTGAAATAGGCTTTTGATATTTTGCATGTAAATAGATTACCTCACGATGATGTGTCATGATTAGTGACCTTTGACTTTGAACTGTGTCTTTAAGGCCAGATTATTGCTCTTCTAATAAAAAGCTGTGTCCGGGCTATATATTTTTTTGTCTTTTGAGATGGGCTCTTGATAATTTGCATGTAGATATATTACTTCAAGACATTGTGTCATGAACCATGACTGGTGGCCTTTGACCATGAACTTTGTCTTGAAGGTTAGATTATTACTTTTCTAATGACAATTCGTGTCCTTGCTTTTACATTTTTGTCTTTTCAGATAGGGTTTTTATATTTTGCATGTCGATTTATCACGTCAAGACGATGTGTCATGAACCATGAGTGGTGACCTTTGACCATGATCTTTGTCTTCAAGGTCAGATTATTGCTCTTCTAATGACAAGTTGTGTCGAAGCTATATTTTTTTTGTCAGGCTTTTGATATTTTGCATGTAGATAGATTACTTTAAGAAAATGTGTCATGAACCATGATGGGTGAAGTTTTGCCTTCACCTTTGCCTTCACGGTCAGATTATTGCTTTTCTAAGGACAATTCTTGTCCGGGCGATATATTTTTTGTCTTTTAAGATAAGCTTTTGATATTTTGCATGTAGATAGATTACTTCGAGACGATGTGTCGTGTATTATAATCGGTGACCTTTGACTTTAACCTTTGTCTTCAAGGTCAGATTATTGCATTCTTTATAAGTCGTGTCCATGCTGTAACCTTTTCATCTTTTCAGGTATGCTTTTGATATTTAATATGAAGATAGATCTCTTCAAGGCGATGTGCCCTGTACCATGGTTCGTGACCCTTGACCTTAAACGTTTTTCTCAAGGTCAGATTATTGCTTTCCTGATGACAAAGTCTTGTACATGCTCTAACGTTTTTGTCTTTTGAGATAGGCCTCATGCTAGACTTGCTAAACTGTCGGCTAGCTAAAGGAGCCTAGTCTCCTGGTAAAACACTGTCGCACTACGGAATAAAAATCAAATACAAAACTTCCGGAAAGATTAGGTAAAGAATCAACAGTTTCGACATCTAACAATATATCCCGCTCAAACCTGTGCAACGGGGTCGTCTTGAACTTACTATGAGCAAAGATCATTGTTGAATGCCTCATGTTGACTTCAACATGAAGAACAAAAATAAAAGCGTTGTTCAATTGCTCGGTTTTATCATGTATTTGAAATGTTCATTTACTCAATATCCTTTCGTTGTTTATTGGCTATATTTCAACATCAAATACCCCCAAAAAAAAATTTTTAGAAAGACAGATCTGAAAATTGGCAACACTTTACAATGTACTAGTATAAGTCGTAATCATTAAGCATTTTACAAAATATGGAATCATTAACACTTTAAGCTTTAAAGCATAGACAGGCGGGATGTGGTAGCATGATAGAACCAAACTTGCTTATACGTTACAAACTTTCATTTTTCAAGCTCCTGAGAAAAATATGAAATAATTCCCATATTGAAGCCGGGAAAGAAAATTTTGTGTGAAGTGTGTGACAAACGGACGGACATATCCAAAGAAAGGTACTTACTAATACCAGTGCCATAAAAAAGCACTTGAAAAGAGTAGGTTAATTGTTGATAGTGTACCGATTGCTTTTTCAAAGCCGTTGTACAATGAGAAACCTCAGGCGGTTATCTCTTGTAACGAGTTAGTTATATATGGTCAAGGTGGAGATAATTTCTAATTTCAATATCAATAAATTCCATTGATATGCTAATTAAAATTATCCCCTCTTTAATAACTTATTTGGTACAGGGAGATAACTGACCGAGGGTCCGCATGTTATACAGAGACAACAAACAGCCCCCGTTTCCTCGAGTAATCAATAATAGGATTTTGAACCCCTAGGAGACTGTTTATCTCACCTGGTTTTTTTGGAACATTTCAATTAAAGATAGATTTTACTTGAAAGTATCTGATATTTAATCAGAAATAATTACAAAAGTGTTATATTGTTTATCTGTCAAGTTTATTGTGGTTTAACGATAAGTGCATTGGAATCTTCAAGTATAATTAGCTATATTATTGTTAATAGGTAATTTGTATGCATTTCCTTTGATCTACATAGACTGATAATATCAGTATCACCGAATTGGACACTATCACGAAATTGAAGGTGTAACGTGCTAATCGCTAGCTGACGTCATGTTTTGGTTTTATTTGTTGTGTTCATACGTGAATTCATATAAATTATTGCGATAAACAATAATGTAACAGTGCTAAAATAGAAATTTCAGATTATTTCAATTTATTGAGTTCTATTTATCATTTTGTGAATTACCGATAAATATGGCACACCAAAGCCACAAAAATGAGATAAAATAGCTTTACCTCTGGTAATGCTATTTTATCTTAATTTTGTGGTTTTTGCGCAGATAATACATCATTACCTCCTGATAATTAAATATAGTAAAAATTTTGACATAGGTTTCTATGAATCACAGAGATAATACATTCTTATCTTGAGGTAATATGGTACTATCTTGCTTATCAGTTAACAGGTAATGAACTTACTTATCAGGTAACCATGGTAACAGGTAATGAACTATCGTATTATAGAAACGACAGGTAATTTAAAAGTTGAAATATTGTGATATTGTAATTTTTGATAGATAAACATAACTTTATTCCAATAAACAAATTCTATAAAGACACAGAGAAAATACAAAATAATATATAAACACATAAATACAAAATTAGTTACAAATGGCAAATGGATAAATATAAACAAAAGCGAGAAAAAAGAAAAAGAAAAGAAATTCTACTACATTTCCAAAATTTTCCAGGATCATAATTACATAGTTTTTCAGATTAGATAATTGATAGTATTGGAATTTATCAACATAAATCAGATAATACAGTAACATAAATCAGATAATACAGTTTACCCATAGATATTAAGTCTGATTGGCTGATATTAGAAAACAGATAATACATTTACCAGCACGCCAAAACCACAAAAATGCGGATAAAACTGTATTAACAGGTAATACTATGTAATACTATGTTAAACGGAAAAACAAAAATGAATAACAAACAATGTCATTTATTCGGTTTATTCAATGCAATAAACACAATAGTAACTGATTTATACGACAATATCGTAAATATACTGCCCACGAGGCCATGGTATGGACCAGAGAAATGATATGCCCGCGCCTTCGGCTTGGGCTATGTCATTCCTCTGGTCCATACCCTGGCTCTCGGGCAGTCTATGTATTACGATATTGCCGTATACATCAGTTACTATTATATAATCATTGACCATAATATTAATACTATTATTATTATTGTTATATATATAGGCAGACTTTTGTCTATGATAGTATATCACATAATTGAAATTTGATTATGGAAAAAACAGTCATGTGAATTAGATACTAGTACTACATGTAGTTGCCGAAATAGCTATGCAGTATTTGTATTCACATGAATGTTTATTCCAGACAGGGAAGTTTGTGATGTTTTAACCTTGTGAATTTCACATTAGTATACAAGTTCCACAGAGGAAAAGACGTATCTGTTAATCATTTCTCACTTTTGGCCCTCTATATATATATATGAAAAATAAAGTAAGTCGGAAATGCGCGATAAATTATAATAACACATGGTTCCAAATGTTCACAAATGTACAAAATAGATTAGTTCATAAATATTGCCCACTTTATATATATATTGTTTACTTCAGACAACTATATAAAAATTATAACTTTGTGTGGCGGCATTCCTTGTCGTAGGACATTGAATCCTCTCTGCTATACACACAGCTGATCTGCACGAGCACCTATACATCATGTACTGCGTTACAACCCCAGATTAAACCTACGAGGAGGTATCACCCGGTTACCGAAAGCTATATTTTTTAGATAGCCTAGGTAGCCGCGTGGTCTAGGGCGCTGGACGTAGTGCAGGCGGTGTTGCCATAGATGTCACAACAGTGATGGTTCGAATCCCGGAGAGGGAACTACCAATGTGCAGATCTAACAATGTTGGGCTGATTTTCAGACGTATATATAAATAATTCATCAAGCCCAGTATAATGTCTCACGATATTATCCATTGGACAGGTATAGTATGAAGAGTTGTCACATACTTCAGACAACTATATAAAAATTATAACTTTGTGTGGCGGCATTCCTTGTCGTAAGACATTGAATCCTCTCTGCTATACACACAGCTGATCTGCACGAGCACTATACATCATGTACTGCGTTACAACCCCAGATTAAACCTACGAGGAGGTATCACCCGGTTATATTTTTTATATAGCCTAGGTAGCCGCGTGGTCTAGGGCGCTGGACGTAGTGCAGGCGGTGTTGCCATAGATGTCACAACAGTGATGGTTCGAATCCCGGAGAGGGAACTACCAATGTGCAGATCTAACAATGTTAAGCTGATTTTCAGACGTATATATATATATACGTCGAAGACCAACCGAGTTAGAGTTCTAGGATATGATATTATCGAGAACATCTTTCCACTGAAGAGTGACACACAACACTACATTTGAATTTCAATGTTGCAAATAAGGCCCCATTTCGATGAAATTACATCTCGTCAGTGCAACTCGAATCTAAAAATATAAAGTGGTTATATATATAAAGTGGTTATATATATAAGGTGGTTAACTTTTCTTGACCTTTGTAAAGACAGTGGTATAAGAATACTCAACAGTAGAATCAGCAGTGACCTTTTT
This sequence comes from Modiolus philippinarum, assembly GCA_002080025.1. NCBI lineage: Eukaryota > Metazoa > Mollusca > Bivalvia > Mytilida > Modiolidae > Modiolus > Modiolus philippinarum. The sequence goes on from MJUU01010880.1 coordinate 75,214, forward strand.
GGAAAATATACATGTTTTAAATACAGAAGACTGAAATTATATCTGCAAGTTTGTTACCAATTTTTAAGTAACCTCACTGTGCATAATTTTACTACCATATCAGATCACTGTGCTGTTAGTTGCACTATTTTCACGTCGTTTTTAGTTAATTGTTGTACGCACACACACACAATCCTTTTTAGGACTGAAAATTTCTGTGGAATTCAGACCCGATTAAACAATACACAGCTTCTAATCAATGGACAGAGTTGAAACACAAACTTTTGATTCTTCTGCAGGGGCCGTTTGAGAAATGTTACGAATCCATGACCAAGAAACTGCTATGTCTTCCACAAAATAACAAAATACCGAATTGACTGTTAATTTAGTTTCTGCATATGGCCATTTCGACAACTTATATCATCTAAATTTCATTAAAGGCGGTATTGAAAGGAAAGGGATAGAATAAAAAAAAATCATTTGAAAATCTCAGAAATACTGTAGATAGACATTATGCTTCATTTAAAATACATTCTAATGGAAATTTTCAATATTACTCTAACGTTCTAGACAAAGAAGGAAATGTAAACAAGATGAAACTATATTAAATCAACATTTATAATACGAGCACTAATCCTAAAATATTTTGGGAACAAGTTAAACGCAAGTCCCAATTCAAGCTATCCTGATGACATAAATAAGACAAAATTTCTAAATTTCCATAAAAATGTATATACTGGTGATTCCTCTGAACCAAATAACTTATTTCATGAACCTATAAAAGCGAGTAGTTAATCCAATCAGAGAAAAAAGTGAAATACTTCAAAAAGAAGATAGGTTGTGTAAATTCTGTGATACCAAGTCTGTCTAGTACGAAATCCATTGTCTATTAAAATGACCTAGGTATTCATTCTAAAGAGAAAATTTTCTAGGTGATATAGTCATAAAATACCCATATCTAAAAAAAATACCAAGGAAACCTTAATAATTTGGTTGATAACAAATGATGATATTATTGTGTATTTATATTCAGTGAATTAGAGTTATTTCTCTTTGCATGGCGACCGGCTGTTTCTCCTCTCCACTGCTATTTGAAGAGACTTTGTCTGACATGCATTTACTTCATATCCACATTCATTGCTTACCAATCTTTACTAATGTTTAACTGTTTTATTGTACTCTTTGATTTTTATGCTCATATGGGACTCTTTGACTGGGTTAAAGAATTTGTTGTTTGTTTAAGGGGGAAAATTATTCAATGAACAAAAATCTTAAAATAGATAATTATCCATTCAACGATCTGACAACAGCTGATCAAATACCAAAGCTGTTAAATAACTAAAGACTGGAAAATCAACTTCCTCAGATTTGATCTCTAATGAAATATTTAAATCTGGAATGCCAACTGGTCTTTAAACCCCCACTTTTGAAATTTTTGATAATGGCTCATTCCTGTGGAATCAAACACTTTTGGAATGTAAGGCTCTTGGCTCCAACACAAGGGCTCCAAGTTAAAACACTAGGGCTCCGAGCTCCGACACAAGGATTCCGGGATCCAACACTAGGGTTACGGACTCCATTCACTGGGCTCCGGGCTCTCGCAGTGCTGTGGAGCCCGTGTTATTATCCCATCATTTCTTAAAGTATGAAATGAAAGTCGAATAACACTGATGCATAAAAAGGGCAGTAAACAGGACCCATGTAATTATCGTGGTAATTCTGTATAGCAACCATTTTGTAAGAAATTCATGTTTTCAAAATTATTCGATCCCAATTTTGTATTTTTTTACTTTTCAAAGACCACTTTTTTGAAACTCTACCTAGCAACCATGCTTTTAAAACATGTTTTAATTTGAAGAAACTTTTCCACTCATTGAATTTCAAAAATATTTTATTGCTACATTGGTCTATTTAAAAAATAAAAAAGGATTCTATTTTTGGCAAATTTCGAGAATATCTTGAATCACAATGAGTGTCTAATTTGATTATTTAGACTTTTTAAATAAAACCCATTACTAAACAGATATTTGAAAATGTCCTAGACTGCACATAGAAACTGAATTTATGTCAAATTTCATGAAAAATAATGTCGAATTTATTTTTGGAAAATTGCCACTTTTTCTTTATTCTATTACATACTATTTGTTTAAAAATCTATACCTGATAAACATACTGGGGTTTCTTTAAAATATGTATTTGTGCAAAATAATTGATTTCTTTATCGCAAATTTTCTTCATATTATGTAGATAGTCCTTTTAAGAGTGTGGTATTAGGGTATTTAAATACACAACTTTCTCTTATAAGCCCACCTAAATTTCAAATACACATGAACTGATTGATTTGACAACCCTTTCAACAACGTAAAGGTAAGATGCATATTCATTTAGACTATAAACTGGTAATGCCTAATTAATTTCGGCTAATTGGATATTATTGAACTAAAATATGAATTCAAAACTGAGAAAAATATAACACACAACAAAACATTTAAACATCTAACAATGATTCTCTGATGTTTAGTTTCACAGGAGTAACACATTTCACTTATCTGACAATGAAACAGGAGTATTAAATTGGACGAAAAGGGCTTAATCAATGGCTTCATTCGGCTAAAATCTAAAAGGATAGTCAATGGCTTCAGGGTTAAAAGATTGATGACTGTTTTGGGTTGGGGGTTTTGGTAGCTAGATCGTTCATCAATATGGAATCAAACGCATTTATCTCTTTTGACAGATCTGTGATGAACAATGACTTATAAAGATAGATTCTGTAATTTTTATAAAACTGCTGTCTGTAACGATATTCTATATAGCATGAATGAAAAATGTTCGAGCTTCAGCAAGACGAAATTTGACATAAATTCAGTTTCTATTTGCAGTCTATAAAATTTTCAAAATGGTCACCGGTGCCATGAAAAAATGTTTTAAAATGGTCACCAGTGCCATGAAAAAACGAAAATTAAATATCTGTTTCATATTTAGCCCTTGAGACAAAAGAACTTTGATATCAAACAACTTGTAGATTATTGGCGTATCCAGTGGAGGTTTGAGGGGGTAGAGCCTCCTTTTAGAATTTTAATTTACGTAAATTTGGCAAAAGGGACAAAAATAGCCTGAAACCCCCTTTTTCTAGAACTCCATTCTACATTTTTTGTAACTCACTTTTTTTCGAATGCTGGAACCGCCGGTGACAGGGTTTACCATTATTGTGGTACTGCAACTCGAGATAGACTATGTGTGTTTTAAGAACTAATTAATTTCTACATAGCTTTCTTCCTACATCCATTCGTCAAAACTTTGCTGCCGGAGCGTTTTTCTATTTCATTTTAGGGCTTCCAATAAAAACATGTTTTTTCAAATGACATGCACAATTTTAACATAGCTTTCTTCCTACATCCACTCGTCAAAACTTTGCTGCCGGAGCGTTTTTTTTTATTTCATTTTAGGGCTTACAATAAAAAAATGTTTTTCAAATGACATGCACAATTTTAACATAGCTTTCTTCCTACATCCGCTTGTCAAAACTTTGCTGCCGGAGCGTTTTTTTATTTCATTTTAGGGCTTACAATGAAAAAAATGTTTTTCAAATGACATGCACAATTTTAACATAGCTTTCTTCCTACATCCACTCGTCAAAACTTTGCTGCCGGAGCGTTTTTTTATTTCATGTTAGGGCTTAAAATAAAAAAAAATGTTTTTCAAATGACATGCACAAGTTAAAATGGCTTGCTTCCTACATCCACTCGTCAAAACTTTGCTGCCGGAGCGTTTTTTTTTATTTCATTTGAGGGCTTACAATAAAAAAATGTTTTTCAAATGACATGCACAATTTTAACATGGCTTGCTTCCTACGTCCACTCGTCAAAACTTTGCTGCCGGAGCGTTTTTTTATTTCATTTTAGGGCTTACAATAAAAAAATGTTTTTCAAATGACATGCATAATTTTAACATGGCTTGCTTCCTACATCCACTCGTCAATACTTTGCTGCCGGAGCGTTTTTTTTTATTTCATTTTAGGGCTTACAATAAAAAAAATGTTTTTCAAATGACATGCACAATTTTAACATGGCTTGCTTCCTACATCCACTCGTCAAAACTTTGCTGCCGGAGCGTTTTTTTTATTTCATTTTAGGGCTTACAATAAAAAAATGTTTTTCAAATGACATGCACAATTTTAACAAAATATTTTGGGCTATACCATAATGAATATGGATTACGTTTTTTTTGTTATAGTTTGAAAAAAAAATCCAATGCACATGTGAGCTCAGCAATTTTCAAGTCCCCATTTCAATATTTCAATATGACCGTGTTATTTAGTATTAATGTTCGAAGTATATTGTTCTGTTTCATATGTATGTATCGTTATTATGCTCTTTTACATTAATATCATTTTGTCCCATTGGAATTTTTTTTTCCAATTGTAGTTTGTGAGTCCACGCGAAGTTTTATACATGTATTGTGTGTGTGTTTTTTTTACAATAATGCAAGTGAATGGTACCGAAATAAAAAAAATATTGTCTTAAGTGCACATCCTACATGCAACATAAAAACACATTTACATCAGATTGTATTATAGAGCTGAATGTAGCAAATGTCTCATAAACAGTGTGCCTTGAATTTACATACTTGTCTGGTACTTTGCTGGAGGATCAAATTAAACTGATGACATTTATCTAGTAGCTGTAACTATGCCTTCCATATAGGAATTGAATTTGTTTTTCAGCAAAAGTGGAATTCAGATATATTTCATTTTTAATGAAAAGTTTGCAGCACGTCGTGTATGATTAATCAATACAAATATGTGAAAAAATATTTGTTATATTGCAAAATTATAAAAGCTATCAGCATACCAACATACAAATTAAACTTGTATCGGAACTTGTATTGTTACTGTGTGTGAACAAATTGACAAACAGATATATGGACAGTAATGAACATGGATGACTTTCAGTCTATGGAATAAAAATTGAGGAGCAGCTGATCTATATACTGTTGTTGGAATCTTTACAATGACAGGTATTGTATTACAATCCCCCTTCTCTGTAAGGCAGCTGATCTATATCTTATAAATTTCATTTAAACGCCAAAAAAAAATGTGATGTAACGACTTAAAATTTATGCCATGAACTCTGGATATCTGTCTGATTTCAGAAATCGGTATGTATTACGCTGTTGTTTACCACTGTTGCAAGTACTTACGTACCTCGTCTAAACATCTTTAAGGTTTTGAGAACCATTTCGATACTTTTCTGTAAGGCAGCGTTAATTTTTTGTGGTGGTGGTTTGTGTGTGTGGCGGGGTCAAATCTTTACATACTAGTAGGTTAAATGAAAAGTAACACCTTACTGGTTACTTTATAATCGCTATTCATTTAGTTTATCCCGTAAAAAAAATCCCCCGACAAGATAATCCGTGGACACCAATCTATTTTGTAATGCTTGATGTCCGACACAGTATGGTTCTTTTGTATCTTGTATAATATCCCTGATTTTGAGACAAATGTTTACCTATGAAATAATAAAATACCAAAATGATATACCGGTATTTCATTTTTTTCACAGAATGAAAGATGGACGAATTTGAACGACGGTCTTTATACAATTGTCGTACTGATTTCCAAGACAACATTAGTATTGACGAAGAATTTTTAGATCGACTCCAGGAAACAAATTCGATTTCAGAAAATCAAAGGATAGACGTAGAGGTAAACTTAATTGTGAAAGTCGAGCTTTGACCCTCTATTTACTAATTTACTTTGACTTAAAATTGTTTGATTTTATTTAGTGTTTTGACATGCACGGAAAAGAAGGCCGAAGGACTAAACAACTAAATAACTTCAGATACTGTTTAATTCTAAGATTCAAAAGTGTTTTTGTTTAATTTATTTGAAAAAGTTAGTTAATTACCGACGATGCATGAGGGAAAGGTAGTTTTGTGTGTGTGTGTGGGGGGGAGGGGGGGGGGTAATTGTATAGTGCAACGGTGATGCTGAAGATATAGCAAAAGGATATATAAAGCGACCTCAGTGTATCTACATTATTGTTGCCATGGTCCCTACAATATATATGGCTGCAGACAAAATACAAATGCAAAACATATCTAAATTGGTTTCAATACATTATGGAAAATACAAAAATACCCAAGTTGCATCATAAACAGAAAAATTTATTTATGCTGTACACGTGTTTCAAGGAGTAACCTCTCATCAGCAGAATTAAAATCAAATATATGGAAAGCAACCATCCAAAAACAGTCAGAAAAGAAGCACTCGTCACCAAAAATATCGAAATAGGAAGCCAAATCCAGTACTAAGGACATCCATCGAGTGCCATACACGGAATGAAGCCGTAGTATTTTCAAGGGAATTCATCGAAACATTTTGTGGCGAGTCTCTTTTCAGTTTGTGATGTGTTGCGTACTTTTCACAAATTTCACTGATAATTTGCTTAATCGAAACTAACGAGTATTTGGGAACAAATCTCCCTTAAGGGATGGGGAATCCCCACCCACTCAACATCAACGGCTTATGACGCCATTTCTCATACATAAAATACAGATTCTTCCGAGAACAACTTGTTGATGCCATTTCGATAATATTTCAGTGTTTGAAAGCGAGACTCTCAGAGTGTTGAAACATTTAAAAATTATCTAACAAGATATTAGTATATGAACTTTCGCTTTGAGTTTTTATTACTCCCCTTTGGGTCGTTGTCTCTTTGACATATTCCCCGTTTCCCTTCTTTTTTTTCTATTTCATCATTGACTTGAATCTGTTTCAAATGATCAGGAGATTGTATTTCAGATTTATTTGGCAAGAGGGTAATATCAAAAGTGAAGAACATCAGACAGAGATGTGAAACTGATGGATTTATAACTATCCACATCAAATGAAGTCAATGATATAACGGGCTCGTTTTGTTGGGAGTTAGTCTTTTTGACCTGGCAATATATACTTTTATTAAGAACGAAATTTCTACGATAGATTTAGAAAGATTACTAAGCGGCTTTGTGATTCATAGGCCCAGTTTCTATGGGCTATTCCTTCATGTAAGAGATCACGAAAATTTTAAATTCAATTAAACACCTTAAGATTAGGCCACACAATTTTACAGATACTCTTAAGCCATCAGACTGTTTCGTTAAACTTAGCACAGAATTGCGCAGTTCCTATACTGTGCACAAAATTGCAGTTTCTCTAATGCCATCAGTTTCTATAATCTCTCTGAAGAATTATGTAGTTTCTCTAAATCTATCACACATTTGCTATAATCTTTGTGCATAATTACGCAGTTTCTCTAAAGCCATCAGATAATTAATATAAATTGTGTGCAGAATTGTGCAGTTTCTCTAAAGCTATCAGTTTATATAAATTGTGTGCAGAATTGCGCAGTTTCTCTGGAGCCATCAGACAGTAGACAGTTTTTATATAGTGTGCGCAGAATTGCACAGTTTCCATTAAGCCATCAGACAATTTATATAAATTGTATGCAAAATGGCATAGTTTCTCTAAAGCCATCACACAGTTTATATGAATTGTGGGCAGAATTGCGCTGTTTCTCTAAAGCCATCACACAGTTTATATAAATTGTGCACAGAAGTTTCTCTAAAGCCATCAGACATTTTTTTATGTACTGTGCGCAGAATTGCCCAATTTCTCTAAAGCCATCAGACATTTTTTTATGTACTGTGCGCAGAATTGCCCAATTTCTCTAAAGCCATCAGACAGTTTATATAAATCATTGCACAGTTTCTCTAAAGCCATCAGACAGTTTTTATATAGTGTGGGCAGTTTCTCTAAAGCCATCACACAGATTATATACATTGAGCGCAGAATTACGCAGTTTCTCTAAAGCCATCAGACAGTTTTTATATAGTGTGCCCAGAATTGCGCAGTTTCTCCAAAGCCATCAGACAGTTTTTATATAGTGTGCCCAGAATTGCGCAGTTTCTCTAAGGCCATCAGACAGATTGTATACATTGAGCGCAGAATTGCACAGTTTCTTTAAAGCCATCAGACAGATTATAAACATTGAGCGCAGAATTGCGCAGTTTCTCTAAAGCCATCAGACAGTTTTTATATAGTGTGTGCAGAATTGCGCAGTTTCTCTAAAGCCATCAGACAGTTTTTATATAGTGTGCGCAGAATTGCGCAGTTTCTCTAAAGCCATCAGACAGATTATATACATTGAGCGCATAATTTCGCAGTTTCTCTAAGGCCATCAGACATTTTTTTATAGATTGCGCAGAATTGCGCAGTTTCTCTTAGAGCCATCAGACAGTTTTTATATAGTGTGCGCAGAATTGCGCAGTTTCTCTAAAGCCATCAGACAGATTATATACATTGAGTGCAGAATTGCGCAGTTCCTCTAAAGCCATCAGACAGTTTTTATAGAGTGTGCGCAGAATTGCGCAGTTTCTCTAAAGCCATCAGACAGATTATATATATTGAGCGCAGAATTGCGCAGTTTCTCTTAAGCCATCAGACAGTTTTTATATGGTGTGCGCAGAATTGCGCAGTTTCTCTAAAGACATCAGACAGATTATATACATTGAGCGCAGAATTGCACAGTTTCTCTAAAGCCATCAGACAGATTATATACATTGAGCACAGAATTGCAGTTTCTCTAAAGCCATCAGACAGTTTTTATATAGTGTGCGCAGAATTGCGCAGTTTCTCTAAAGCCATCAGACAGATTATATACATTGAGCGCAGAATTCCGCAGTTTCTCTAAAGCCATCAGACAGATTATATACCGATGATTGAGTGCAGAATTTCGCAGTTTCTCTAAAGCCATCAGACAGTTTTTATATAGTGTGAGCAGAATTGCGCAGTTTCTCTAAAGCCATCAGACAGATTATATGCATTGAGCGCAGAATTGCGCAGTTTCTCTAAAGCCATAAGACAGTTTTTATATAGTGTGCGGAGAATTGCACAGTTTCTCTTAAGCCATCAGACAGTTTTTATAGAGTATGCGCAGAATTGCGCAGTTTCTCTAAAGACATCAGACAGAGTATATTCATTGAGCACAGAGTTGCGCAGTTTATCTAAAGCCATCAGACAGATTATATATTGAGCACAGAATTGCAGTTTCTCTAAAGTCATCAGGCAGTTTTTATATAGTGTGCGCAGAATTGCGCAGTTTCTCTAGAGCCATCAGACAGTTTTTATACAGTATGCGCAGAATTGCGCAGTATATCTAAAGCCATCGTACAGTTTTTATATAGTGTGCGCAGAATTGTGCAGTATATCTAAAGCCATCATACAGTTTTTATATAGTGTGCGCAGAATTGTGCAGTTTCTCTAAAGCCATCAGCCAGATTATATAAATTGAGTGCAGAATTTGGCAGTTTCTCTAAAGCCATTATACAGTTTTTATACTAACCTTTCCCTGAATATAAACATTTACCGTTTCCCTAAATATAACCCTGACAATTTTCCTGATTATAACCCTAACCATTTCCCTGAATATAACCCTAACCAGTTCCCTGAATATAACCCTTACCATTTCCCTGATTCATAACCCTAACCATTTCTCTGAATATAACCCTAACCATTTCCCTGAATATAACCCTAACCAGTTCCCTAAATATAACCCTGATCATTTCCCTGATTATAACCCTAACCATTTCCCTGAATATAATCCTGCCCATTTCCCTGAATATCACCCTTGTCATTTCCCTGAATATAACCCTAACCAATTCTCTGAATATGACCCTAACCATTTCCCTGAAAATAACCCTAACCATTTCCCTGAATATAAACCTAACCAGTTCTCTGAATAAAACCCCAACCATTTCCCTGAATATAACCCTAACCAGTTCTCTGAATATGACCCTAACCATTTCCCTGAATATAACCCTAACCAGTTCCCTGAATATAACCCTAAC
>MJUU01010880.1:85996-117638 GCA_002080025.1 Modiolus philippinarum
CATTTTCCTGAATATAACCCTACCCTTTCCCTGAATACAACCTTGACCCTTTCCCTGAATATAACCCTAACCCTTTCCCTGAATATAATCCAAACTATTTCCCTGAATATAACCCTAACCATATCCCTGTATATAACCCTGACCCTTTCCCTGATTATAACCCTAACCCTTTCTCTGAATATAACCCTAACCCTTTCGCCGAATATTACCCTACCCTTTCCCTGAATATAACCCTATCTCTTTCCATGAATATTAAAACCCTAACCATTTCCCTGAATATAACCCTGACCCTTTCCATGAATATAACCCAACCCTATCCCTGAATATAATCCTAACCCTTTCGCCAAATATAACCCTACAATTTCCCTGAATATAACCCTTGCCATTTCCGTGAATATAACCCTCACTCTTTCCCTAAATATAACCTTTGCCATTTCCTGAATACAACCCTAACCATTTCCCTGAATATAACCCTAACCAGTTCCCTGATTATAACCCTAACCCTTTCCCTGAATTTAACCCAAACCCTTATGCCGAATATAACCCTCCCCTTTCCCTGAATACAAACCCTAACCAATTCCCTGAATAAAACCCTAAACCATTTCCCTGTATATAATAAACCCTGACCCTTTCCCAGAATATAACCCAACCCTTTCCCTGAATATACCAGTAACCCTAACCCTTTTGCCAAATATAACCCTACCCTTACCCTGAATGTAACCCTAACCATTTCACTGAATAAAACCCTAACCAGTTCCCCGAATATAACCCTGACCCTTTCCCTGATTATAACCCTTACCATTTCCCTGAATATAACCCTAACCATTTCCCTGGATATAACCCTTGCCATTTCCCTGAATATAACCCTTACCATTTCCCTGAATATAACCCTAACCCTTTCCCTGAATATAACCCTAACCCTTTCCCTTAATTTAACCACAACCAATTCCCTGAATATAACCCTGACCCTTTCCTTGGATATAACCCTAACCATTTCCTTGAATAAAAACCCAAACATTTTCCTGAATATAACCCTACCCTTTCCCTGAATACAACCTTGACCCTTTCCCTGAATATAACCCTAACCCTTTCCCTGAATATAATCCAAACCATTTCCCTGAATATAACCCTAACCATTTCCCTGTATATAACCCTGACCCTTTCCCTGATTATAACCCTAACCCTTTCTCTGAATATAACCCTAACCCTTTCGCCGAATATTACCCTACCCTTTCCCTGAATATAACCCTATCTCTTTCCATGAATATTAAAACCCTAACCATTTCCCTGAATATAACCCTGACCCTTTCCATGAATATAACCCAACCCTATCCCTGAATATAATCCTAACCCTTTCGCCAAATATAACCCTACAATTTCCCTGAATATAACCCTTGCCATTTCCCTGAATATAACCCTCACTCTTTCCCTAAATATAACCTTTGCCATTTCCTGAATACAACCCTAACCATTTCCCTGAATATAACCCTAACCAGTTCCCTGATTATAACCCTAACCCTTTCCCTGAATTTAACCCAAACCCTTATGCCGAATATAACCCTTCCCTTTCCCTGAATATCAAACCCTAACCAATTCCCTGAATAAAACCCTAAACCATTTCCCTGTATATAATAAACCCTGACCCTTTCCCAGAATATAACCCAACCCTTTCCCTGAATATACAAGTAACCCTAACCCTTTTGCCAAATATAACCCTACCCTTACCCTAAATATAACCCTAACTTTTCCCTGAATATCAAACCCTAACCATTTCCCTGAATATAACCGTAACCCTTTCCCTGAATTCAAACCTAACCCTTTCCCTGAATATAACCATTGCCATTTCCCTGAATATAACCCTAACCCTTTTACTTAATATAACCATTGCCATTTCCCTGAATGTAACCCTAACTATTTCCCTGAATATAACCTTTGCCATTTTCCTGAATATAACCCTAACTCTTTCCCTGAATATAACCCTTGCTATTTCCTGAATATAACCCTAACATTTCACTGAATATAACCCTAACCAGTTCCCTGAATATAACCTTAACCCTTTCCCTTAATTTAACCCTAACCCTTTCCCTGAATATAACCCTAACCCATTTACTGAATATAACCATCGCCATTTCCCTGAATGTAACCCTAACCATTTCCCTGATATAACCCTTGCCATTTCCCTGAATATAACCCTAACCCTAACCCTTTCCCTGAATATAACCCTTGCCATTTCCTGAATATAACCCTAACCCTTTCCCTGAATATAACCCTAAATCTTTCACTGTGACTTGAAATTCTGTGCAGTTGCCCGCACAATTTTAAGGGAGTTCTGTCTGAAGATTCTGTGCCATTGCACGCACAATTTAAAGCGAGTACTCTCTGAAGATTCTGCCCAGTTATGGGCACAATTTAATGTGAGTGTTTGGAGATTATGTGCAATTCTGTTCAGGGAGTATTTCAAGATTCTGCGCAATTCCACGCACAGTTTTATGGAAGTGCATTTAGATTATGTGCAATTCCGTGCACAATTTTAAGGAAGTGTTTTAAGAGTCTGCGCAATTCTGCGCACAATTTTTAGAGAGAGTTTTGAGATTCTGTACAATTCTGCGCAAAATTTTTAGAGAGTGTCTGAAGATCCTGTGCAATTCTGCGTAATATTTAAGGAAGTGTTTGAAGATTCTGCGCAATTCTGTGCACAATTTTATGGAATTGTTTGGAGATTATGTGCTCTCTTGCATGAAGGATGAACCTTTCTATGTAACAATGATGCGAGGTCGTCACAAAATGTGTCCCACAAACGTTTATGCAATCTTGTTAAAAGTGTAAGTAAAACTGAAAAAAATCCACTGGATTCACGGGAAAGGGGAAAGATTATGAGACTAACAATTGTTAGGGAGAAGAGCATCAATTTATTTATTGGGATCAGGTTCATATATTTTTATATTCAAATTTGCCTTTATTTCGAATCGGGTTAATCTATTCCAAGTATCAGGTTAATCCATATTTTCATAATCAGCAAGGCTTATATCTATTTTCAGAATAAGGTTAATCATAGAGAAAAGACAATAAGATTATTACACTATTTATCATCTAACGGAGAGGAATGTTTCCAAAATATTTTACAAATTCTACAGACAGATTATCCGGTAATCGCTAATAAACTGGAACAGGAGTTACTGAAAGAAAGAACTAGCTATTCAAAGGATATAAACGTTAGTCTTATAGACACTATAAATAGACACCTACTACCTATAGTACATGGGAGTCCAACTAAATCGTCAGATTGTATACCGAAACGTGAAAACCCACATTCATCACTCTCTAAGCTTTCGGAACTGCTAAGAGAGCTTCAATCGAAATGTTTAAAAATTCTTAACGTTCCACCAAACAAGTCACGTGATGTGGCACTTCCGGTGTTGATAAGCAGAAAAATAAAAGAACAGCAAGAACTGATAAAACAGCTTAAGTCAGAAATTAATGATCTTACATCTCACCCTAAAAAGAGAGGACTTTATGTTAAAGAAGAACTGACTCCATCGGAAAAAGTTACTAGATTGAGAAAGGATCTGCAACACCAACATGAGCGTGTTAGACTGTTACAATATTCTCTAACTACAAAGGAATCAAAAGTTTCTGAACTTAAAAATGAAAACGCACTGATGCAGAAAAAAATTCAGGATTTGAAACGACAAGGACCAAATGGGAAATTACAAGTCAGTGCATTATTTGACAACATTAACAACTGATTAACTTATGACTTTCCTGATACTATAGAAATGCTCGGGAAGGGGTAATGTTTAGTTCCGTTTTAGAAACGCCTGCAATTGAAGGAGTAATTCTATTTCAGTTCTCATAGAGACTTTACATGAAACATTATTTTGTCGTAGGTATAGGCTGCAAATAGTAAATATCTGTAACTGCCTGTAAGAGCCATCGCGAAAAAAATAGTTATTTTATAGAAAATATGTGAAATCCGGCAACGAATAATAACATTATTTAGAAGGTCAGGTTCACCTTCTATGTGAACATTGTTTTCTATTTTTAGTTAACCTGGTCTAAAAGGCCATTTGAGCTATTTACATCACTTGGAGTCCATCTGTTGGTCGTGCGTCCGTTCGTCATGATCTTTTTCATAAACCATCTCGTCTGAAACCATTTGAGCAATTTCAGCCAAACTTGGCCTGAATTATTATCAGGATGTCTAGATTATAAATTTTGTTCAACTAACACGACAACCAAACAACATGACTGTCGTTTCTAAAAGTAGCACATACGGGTTAATTACTATTTTTGGCAAATAACTTAATAAACGATTGCAGATATCAAAAATCTAATGTGTAGTAGAAGAATCAGTATGGCAACAAGATAAAATCTACCTACTATGCAATAATGAAGAAAATCTGATATATCCTTTTGGAGTTATTATGAAAAAGAAAGGAAATGGGGTAAATGTCAAGGAGACAACATATCCATTTCAAAACGACTCAAAACAAAGCATCTAGGGTTATCTATTGCTTTTTTCCATAAAAATTTCTAAATTTGTGTATTTTTTATTAAAAACTATTGATAGAGGTCAAGTTTAGATTGCAAAAATGTTCAGTATATCAAGACCTAACCATATGGAAATTTTGATGAAAACCTGAATACCCAAAAAGGAGTTATTGTCCTCTTTTAGCTAAATTCTTTACCTCTTATTAAAAAAAAATTCAAATAGGGGTTAAGTTTTAGATGCAAAAATGTTCAGCATGCCAAGAACTACTCTGAATCTACTTTGCCAATTAAACCCGAACTTTGTCTGAACTTCCTTTATTGGCTTCCTCTGAAAATTTTATCTGACAAATCCGCGCCATATTCAGATTTCGCCCAGCGGGAAACATAGTTTAAGATTGGACTCAAATAAAAGCACTGAAAGATCTTTTCCTTTAAGTCATATAGCCAAACTTGTACACAATAGTCCTTAGGTGGTCCCTTTCAAACAAATTCAGATCGGGACGTCTTTGCCTCATTCTAGATGGCCATCAGTGGGGAATATAGTTAAATATTGTACCCAATGGGAAATGCATTCAAAGAGCTCTCCTCTGACATATTGGGCCATATTACTTTGAGGCCTATTAACACTCCAGAAAATAGGACCACTTAACATTGTGGTTAGTTTGACTGTCTATTTCATCCATTTACCAGATGAGCAATACATACTATTGAGAGCCTCTTGTTTTCAAATTACTAAATACGGAAATAAATAAAATTTAGTTTCTGCATATAGCCATTTCTGGTACCTATGTCTCTTCGAAGCACTTGGAAGACCATTTACCGAAAAGGGAATAAAAGTTGATAGAGAAAATGTAACAAATAGGATCTATATTGCAAGCAAAAATGAGACGGAACTTTGCACGGAGAAGATATTTTTTAGTTAAGCAAAATTTGTAAAAAATGTAAAAATTTAGATATTGCAAGTCTCAAAATAATTTGGGGTGGGGGTGGGCAGCACTGAAGTACTGACTACGGGGCTGGTGAATACCCCCTGGGACTTACGGTCTACCTGCAGAGGCATCAACCCAGTGGCAATAATTGACTGAATGCCAAAGTTACTGTTAGTTTAGGTTCTTTAGATGGCAATTTAGAAACTTTTGTCTGTTCAGTGCAGATGAATTAAAAACAATTTTAAGACTACTACAGTAACGAAAAGAAAAATAAAATAAAATAAATGCTGAAACAGAAGAAATAACAAAAATATCTACATTGAAATCATAAAAATTCTAACAAAAGAGCTTTGCATGAGGGAGATGTTGTTCATTTAATTGATCTGGCATGGTCTATACATTGTAGGTAAGTAAGTGAAATTTTATTCAAAGTCGGTTATAGATTAACAACAAATACAACACAAGCTCTAAGGAGTCTTGGTTTTGAATGTTGTGTTTTTATTTCTGTGTCTTTTAACTGTCTTAAGGATGTTCGCTGGTCAATGTTAAAATAACAAGGATTTCAATTTAATGAGATTTTTTGTTAGAAAATTGAAAAAGAAAAAAAATTAAGCCCCCCCCCCAAAAAAATGATAGGTTACCGAATAAAATTTTGAGATACAAGTGTTTCAAAAAATGGCGGGAAACTGAACTCCTCTGCATTTTTCATAGGTTTAACATGAGGAATGTTTATCCAATAATGAATGTGACAAAATAACACCAATTGAATAAAATTTAGTAACGTTGCTCCAAAAGGTATATAAAATGAAATTTTGGAAAGAAATTAGTGGGTCACCGGGCAAATAATTATTAAGCATTTTAATGGATAAAACCTGCGAGGGTCGAAAATCTGACAAAAATACATAAACATGACAAGCGAACATTCTTAAGTCATTGTTTTTCGGTGTTTTCGTTTTGGACAAGTTTCTGGACTTCAGTTTTTGTAATTGTCAATCATTGGTTCCTTATTTATTCTACTGCTGTTGTTTTTCCACAAGTCTAATGTTTTCACTTCAGTCATTATTTACATGCATTTGTTGACTTTTAGGGGATTTGAAGTCACTGAGTATATTTCAGTTGTTCAGGAAAAGTCTAATTCAGGAGACCATTAAAAACCAAATTTGTTTATTTAATCTTCCTTATTATTTTGATTTTACCATGTCAACAAATATGGACAAAATTTAAAATCTGTGTAGGTGAAAGTATAGATACAGAACACTTTCAATTAATGAAATAAAAAGTATGTTTTTTTATCAGTAGTGAATACAAACAACTCATATCTGAAAATAAAGCGAAAATAAGTCTCAATTTCAGACGAAGTTGCAATTGTGCATGAACCACCTTTTTATCCGAAACCAAGAACGCCGTCATAACGTAAAGAGGGAATAATAAAACAGTATTTGGCATTGCGCAATATCATGTTCTTCTTTCATAATTGATGATGTTGTTATACGAAATTTAGAAGTATTTCAATTGAAGTTTCATATGTAAGAAGGCTTGATATCATAGTCAACGGAAATTATGTCCTTAATTAGCTGTCAGTGACTGCGAGCATTTGTCAGGACAGTACCCGTGTGTATTGTCTTCATGTTTTATGTACTTCATTGTAATGGTACTCGTCTTGATAAGTTGGACTTTTTTCTTGTTTGATTTTTACTGCGAGTCTTTTTGTGTATTTATTTTTTAGCCATTCACCACACATAGATGGAGGATTTGGATCCAAGAAAACGAGTTTAACCCCATCGCAATTTTTGCGCCTGTCCCAAGTCAGGAATATGTTGGTCATTGGCTTGTCCTTGTCTTCTTATATAATTTTAGTTTGTTGATATTCGTGTTATTGGATGTGGTTTGTTTCCATTGATTTATTCACTTTTTTACCTTTTTGGGCCATTTAGGGCTAGCTATATGGTGTGAGGTTCCTCACTGTGTTGAAGACCGTACGTTGACCCCTAGATGCTTTGTTTTGGGTCATTTTAACCTGGAGATGGGATGTTGTCTCCTTGACATTTACCCCATATTTTTTGCTTTTACATACTCTGTAAGTATCTGTGCAAAGTGAAAGTCTCACCAGAGGAACCCCCAATGAGCAAGTGAGATGTAGAAAATGAGTTCAAATAGAAGAGAAAAACAGTGGTAGTTTGACAGATGACGACACTTTCAATGTAGACTGTTGCAGCCAACTGCAAAGCTGTATCAAATGGCGAAGGAAAGCTGAAAATGAAAACTATGGATCACAAAAAAACGTTTCACTAGAGAAAGAAAAACAACCATCAGACAATTATTGCCAAATGTCGCTAAATGCTACATCCGTGTTTCAAAGTGTTGTTCATTTCCTGAAACTTACTCTGTATTTGTAGGATTTTGTCCAATGTACTTTTCTCCATATCCCTTTATTTGTTCGTTATATGAACGAGTTTGTCTTTTGTGCACTGCAGAGTCCGTATAAAGATTCTAGATTCGTGCTTGAGGTGAATGGTGCAATTTGTTGTGAGAGCATTGTCGCTTCCTTATCTTCTTAACATAAAATTAATATTCTTTCTTTCTATCTTATTATAATAATTACCCGAGTCTCTCCATATCATTTTCCAGGTTTGCTTACAATTAGCTCGATGTTTTTATATTTCGCGGGGTATTAATTTTCGCGCTGTTCGCGTTTAAAACGATAACCGCGAAAATTTATACCCGCGAATATTTTACTGTATACCTAAATATATATGAACATAATGACTTCAACTAAAAATGCGCGAATATAAATTCCCGCGCATAATTCCAACACTGAAAACCGCGAAAATTTCGTACCGCGAATATAAAGCCCTATAAGGTACCCTGTGATCGTTTATTTGTTGTACTAGTATTCTCTTTTGGTCTCCGTTTCGGCAACAGTTGACAGTGGATTATATTTTTTGATGACCCCCACTTAGATGAAGAACAAAAAAACACATGAATGTAGCGATTTCGACATCTATCAGTTGAATTCTGCTCAAACAGGCGACAGTGTTGAATTTTCTATAAGGTATGAGTGTTTGCTCGTTTTTAAAGGTCTGATGATGACTTCAAGACAAAGAACAATGATTAAAAACCGCTGATCCATCTGTTAATCTTGCTACATACCTCTAGGTGTTTTTTACATTTACCCCCATATCCCTTTATTTGTTCAGTATATGCCCTTATTTATTATATCATTTATAAACCATTGTACCTTATTTAACAGTATTTCTTTTTTTAGACATTCTAAAAATGAAACATTTGTATAAAGAATAGAAAAAATATTTATCTAGTTTTTTCGTCATTCAGTTGCCAAATCTAGCAGCAGTTCCGAACGCATTTCGTCGTCCTCCGTCATATCTGAGCGTATACTCATTGAGTTATAGCCTCTATTAATTGGATGACCAAGCAACGCCCTGTTCTCGTCCAAATCGTGATTATCGTTAGTGCTGTCAACACTATTCAAGCAGTATTCCCTACAATGAAGTTTTTGGCGACAGTAATCCACAATAAGCTTCGTTACAGTTAAAGTCTCGCGCATGTCAGAAAGGTATTCATCAACGATCATCATCTTGTGCCAAAGTTTTGGAATAAGGCAAATAAAAATGGCCGTCACAACTTGCGTTAACGGATTAATATTCCACAGTCCTTGTAATTTGACAATTGTATGAATTGCTAAGTACAGCATGAAAGTTATGAATACAAGTTTCAGACACGAGAAAAATAGTTCTACTCGTACTGGTTTATGGCGTGACACGACAAAAAAGAAAAGTTCGCGGGAAATCATATTGTAACCTCCCTCGTTTCGGATCATTGGTATATGAGGAAACAAATTTCTTTTGTGTATCTTCAAAGTACATTTTCTAACATATGTAAATAAATGTGAGTAATCTAACCGAATCTGTTGAATAGCTTCCGTAACATATATCAAAATCATAATCGCAAATACAAAATATCCATATGTTACACTTGGGTAGACAATGAGACCGGTAAATGTAAACATTATTATTCTAGAAAGAAAATGAAAACTGTCCACAAATACAACAGTCAGTATGTAAATGTTAAACACTAATATTCCTACTACTAACAGAGTGAAGGTATATTGTAGAAGTTTTCCGAATGTTCCGAGATTTCCAAATTTCAATTTTATTCCAACACAGAAAGCGCAAAGTGTTACTTGGAAAAATAGAAATATCGGAAAACCGTAATATACTACTGTTAGTGCTAACTCTATAACGCAGAATACACATACATATGGAATAAAAAGCGTTATTAGTAGAATACACTTCAGTGTCTTATTGGACGAAACCATATTAAGGAGTCCCCAAAATCTTCTGAACTCCATTTGAATAGCAAGACTCCAAAATGAAGGATTTATCAGCATAAAAATATGAACTTTCATTAAACTAAACATTTTGTGAGAACCAGAATGTCTCTCTATATCAAACACAGCACCAAGTACGCCTCTTGTTTTCAAATCTATTGTGAGAGGTGACACGGATAGTTGGTCATTATTTGGTATACCCTTTTCTATAAAACTTTCTAAATTTCGCGGTAAACATACCAAAATAACCGTTGTCAAGATATATACTCCAAGAGCAACATATGGTCCACCAAGTCGTGGCATGAAATTACCTTTACTTCGACCATAACCAACAACCATTGATCTAAATCCTAGAGGGACGCCATTTCTCACAAGCTCATCTGTGTATTCGTAATCGCAGAAATAATGAACTAACACCTGCATAACAAGAATTGTGAGACTGGAAATGACGATAATTATTCTCAAACATACACTAGACAGTCTCGGAAAGGACTCGCCAAACTGGACAAACATTGTCTGAAAGATTCCCAAGAATGTAATCGGGTTTGTCATAAGCCACTTTTCATCGGTATTTGGTTTTTCTTCCAACATATTCAGGAGATGGTATTCAGTTTTTCCTGATATTTTCTTGAATGATTTTACGAGGAAAATTGGAGCATATGCAAACATTAAGATTCCGATCAAGAACGGTACTATCCACCAAGCATCGTCATAGTGAGTTATGTTCCCATCACAAACAATTCGTGTTGAATTCGAGTCCTGCACAAACTCTGTTCTACAACATTTGTATCCCAAAGCCTCGAACGGGCACACTATATGAAGACAGAGGCTATATAACGCATCACTTGGTATGTAAATTCTCTCGGAATAGCATACGTATCCGTAACCATATTCAACATTGGCGCCTGGAAGATTAGCTGCTTTATTTACCATTTTGATCAATGCAAGTCCTAAACGTTGAATTGTTTCATTTTGTCCTATAATTACTGGGCATTCACCTGTACTATTGATAGAAATATTCATGGGACCAATTGTGTGTAAATCAAGCAAGCCCATAGACCAAACTCTGTATTCTTTGGGCCATTTCAAAAAGGAAATAGCACCCTTTTCTCCCGGAAATGTCCATATCCATGAAAACGGTTGTACTACACATTTTGTTTTAAATGTTTCTCTGTTTTCAAACTGCAGATTAAATTTGAACAATCTAGTCGTATATTCACTTTTGCGGAGCTTAAATAAAAATTCGTCCGCGTCGAGTTGTCTTACGGTCATTTCACAACTTTTTGTGACGTCATTTTCTTCTGGATATTCCTTATCCCATTTATCACACTGGAACGTCATAGGAGTCAGCTTGGCCGTTCCCGCATAAAACAGAGAAAAAGATATAATCATCGGCTGCCACAAACACATACCAACGGCTTCAATATTTGATTAAAACAATCAATTCAAAGTATTAGATTTTTTTTAGCAATGATCACATGTAAAACTCGCAAGATTTACAAAATAAATGATGATATATTTATCTACTTCCTCATAGGGAAACAAATAATAAATTTCTTCGTCTGGGCCATTTAACGGGAATTATACGTCGTATAGGAAGTACTCATCGATTATATCAATGCAGGTACTGTGAGGGAAGTTTTAAAATTAACTATAGAAATGAATGAATAAATAAATAACTATTGCAAAAATAAAAACAAAAAACATAAAAAAGCATTGCATTTCTTGCACAATGCTTAACATGAATAAGACAATATATGCTTATATAAAATTATAAACAGATACCCCTAAAAACTCTGATACTATATATTTATATGTGCTCTGTAAACTAAAACGGTCATGCTCCATACGCTCCATGTAATTTTTCCTGACGAAATATGCAAAAATGTAAGTATTATTTCCGCATATTATTCACAGGCGACTACCCTCAGGTAATATCTGTTAGCATCTCCAATATAAATAATTTCTTGCTATTTACTGAAGACTTATTTTCATTAAACCAATGTTATTAAAATTAAACTTTTATTTTTCTAGTTTGTTGCATAATGTATTCATTCCAGTTGTATGAAGCCCCTCCTACATTTGTAAAGGATACTAAAATGCCTTCAACATCTTCAACGATTTAAAATACTGCGCAAAATTTTCACCGTGGACAATACTGCCCTTTATACCAGCATACCAATTGATGATGCTATCTTGGCAGTTTAACACTTTTTGGACAAGAGATCATATCCCCATTTTGTAATAAGTTTTCAGTTTCAGTCTAAGCTATCTTTAAAAATGGTCCTGGTTTTGAATTATAAAGGAAAAGATAACAGGAAAAAAGTACAATGACCGAAATTAACAATCACATGCCACAACCCACAAGGGCATTGTACAAGACAAACACTAATAAAAGACAAAAGACAATTGTAAACAACGATATGAACTCGGGGTAGCTGGGCTTGGTACCGGCACTAACAAATGCTACCGGTAGGATTAAACCGGTTTATGGGTACTAAACCTCTTGTTTCTCTATCTCATTTCCCTATAGTAAAGTAAACATACAAATAAAACCCAATTCAGGTAGACTTCTAACACCGAGATAACAATCTTGAAATAGATTAGAAAGACGGGTCAAGGAGTGCTCGTCGCTAAACTGCCAGCTAGCTCAAGGAACCTATTCTGTTGGTAAAACACTGTCGCACTGTCGGGAGCAAAAATAAAACCCGAAGCTTCCCGAAGGGTTTGGTAAAGAATCATCATTCAGTAGATATTGACAGTATCAGTGAGAGGCAGTTTACATGTAAAATCTTCAGGCCATTGGACCCCAAAGCCAATCTAACGGATTCATACAGATTATGCTGTCAACTTCCTCTATTACGTAAGGAATTTAAGTTACGTCCCAGTTTTTCTGGATTTTTAATCAGTTTTAGGCATATTTTTACAACATCACCGTAAAAACGTGGATGAGAAATCCCTTAGTAATAAGCTGTTTGCGAGTCGACATCAGATGTTGACATCTGCTATAAAACTTCTTAAGCGTGTTTGACAATTTATTAAATCTGTAACCGTCTTGTAATAGTTTTGATGTGATAGGAAGATTAACTTCATTAATCAGTTCTCAATCTTTGGCTATCTTTAA
This sequence comes from Modiolus philippinarum, assembly GCA_002080025.1. Classification (NCBI taxonomy): domain Eukaryota; kingdom Metazoa; phylum Mollusca; class Bivalvia; order Mytilida; family Modiolidae; genus Modiolus; species Modiolus philippinarum. The sequence goes on from MJUU01010880.1 coordinate 98,889, forward strand.
AAATTTGTCCTGGCTTTGCATGCTCTTTAGTCGGATACCTGGAGGAGGAAATATTCATTGAGTTCAGTGGTCTTCTTTCTGATTTTTACAAAGATACATAGATGACATTTTGGGTGTTTCTAGTACAGTAAGTGAGAACCTAACCGTCAGTCTAAAACGAACAATCCAAGGACATTGGCAACGTCAGAAAAACAAAGAAACAAAGACATAACACGAGCACGGCATAGAAAAGAAAATGAAGACACACATATATACAAAAAATGAACAACACGGACCCAATAAAAAACCATGGGTGAGATCAGGTGCACCGGCATAAGACACCCGCCGTGTTGAACATGTCAACTCCGGTATTAAAGTCAAATCCTGTAGAGAAAAAACAAACTTTTATTCATTTATTTTTTCAATTTGGCTGTTCAATATTTTCATTGTTTTTACTGAAATTATATTATCTTTACACACGACTATTTTTGCCCTTTCAACCTAAGTTACACTGCAAGGTTTGCCTACATTTATTTCGATGTGCCCCGTGTTGTCTATCGATGTTTTTGTCCTTATTTTGTCTTTCGTCGGGCTACTTAATGACAAATATTTGTAGGCAGACATTGCCCGGTTTTACTTTTTTTCCTCATTGACCGCTCCCGACATGTGTTGCTTCAATGACATATTTTCGCTGCGATCGATGTTGCTCAACATTTTTATTCTCTTCTTGTAACCCCGGTGTTTTCAGCTGGATAACCCTGAGCATCGCCCAAGTTGGCCCTCCATGGCGGGTGGGGAGCAGGGGAGTGACCTTGATATAATTTTTGTGAAGAATACCGCTTATGTGCTCGCTAGGGGCCTTCTTGATGTCGCTTTAAGGGGTGAATATTGTTTACCTCTTGTTGAAGACCCTCAGGCGACATCAAGATGTAGACAGAAAGAAAAGCCCTGTCCTTGATAAACTGGAGTTTTCTATGTATCGTGTGCGTTTTTGTCACATGTACAATCACTACATATCCTTTCATTTTTCCTATTTAGTGGTAAAGAGAAAGATCTGTTGTCATCTGGGAAACAGATACCCCATAGCGGTCCACACGATCGTGATGTCGACCGTAAAACTTCTGTAGTGATGACCTAATGAAAACTAGCCTATTTGTAAGCAATCGAGCTCTATCATGATAGTCACTGTATCGACCACAGGTATTTGAGTAGCGAATGAGTTGGGAGATGTAAACTCAATATGCAGGTGCTTTTGGAATGTTGCTACAAAGAAAAGGGAAATTGACTATTGGAAAAGTAAAGTCACCGCGTTTGTCATATAGTTTGTAGTGTACCTCTGTTGTCAATTTCGAGATGAAGGTCAAGGAGCGAGGCTGATTTGGAAGTATCTGAAGTATCCGTAATTTCGAGCTCTTTTGGATAGATAAGATGAAGAAAATCACCAAAACGAGGGTTGTTTAGTAATAATATATCATCTATATAAGGGAAGCTGAAATTAAAGGACTGGGCCAGTTTTTTATCTTTAATTTGAAGAAGCCCTTCAATGAATTCAGCTTCATATGAGTGGAAACAGATCGGCTAAAGGAGGTACACAGTTCGTGCCCACTGGAATTCCGATAGTCTGTTGAAAAACAAGTCCTCCAAACTGGACAAATATATTATCGATCAGACACTCTAACATTCTAATTACTTCTCTTCTGTATATTTTTTCTGTGATTCTGAGTCGTATTTCACAAAGTATGCTTGTTCCCTGCCTATAACAATGTACTTATAGCTTCGTTCGCCGTTCTTGTGGGAGAAACATCTATGCATTAAATCTTTCAGTCGTGATTTCAGCTGTTCATGAGTAATTATAGTATAAAGTGTGGAGAAGTCAAAAGTTTTAATGCTGTTACAGTGTGATAATGATCTCGATTTTAAAATGTCAAGCAGAACCTTAGAGTTTTTAACATCCACATTTCATTTACACCACTTCTTGAAAATCTAGTATCACAATATTTTTGAAGACCCTCTTTTACGGCTGTCAAGAAACACCGATCAGGATATTTGGTGCGTCAATTACTTTGTATTATCCGTCCATTAAATATACTTTTACCATTAATTAGTCGGAATGGGCGATTTTAGATATCTCCTGCTTGGCTACAGAAAATGTCATCGAAACTTCGATCTTCTATAAACCCATAGATGCACTTTGTTACCTTAATTACAACTTTTCTCATCCTAAATTCTTTATTCTTAATTCACAATTTGTAAGACTTGGATGTCTTTGCAGAAATGTAGATTTCAATAAACACTGTAAAAAATGACGTTATTTTCACTACAAGAGCCTTTGTTGACAGAGCCTTAGATCCCGTTTGTAAACAGAGCAGACTACAGAATTTACGTCATAAACGTAATCACTGAATAACTGAGTACCTCTTATTCTAAATTATCATCCTCACGCCATAGCCATCCGTAATATTCTTTTGATCCAGATGTAGATATTACCTATTCTCACACTCTCAAAACTTGCGATTAGGGGCCCTGCAAAAACGTCCCCTATAAACAATGGATACATATGACAAGTGTAAAAAGATATATGTTGGAGGTAAACATGCCACAGACTTACAGATCGTTTTTGCGAAATCCATTCGCTCTGTCCGTAATGATTCGGATTGTCCAGTCAGACTCTCGAGTCACTACTCACATAATATGTAAATGTTGGGTTTTGTAGCTGCAGATAAAAAAGGAGGTAAGGAAATGCGCGAACGCTGGAACTGAGGATCATTTTTAAAACCTAGGGCCCTATATGTAAAGTAGTCATATTATGACAAATAAGTTCAGATGTGGGGTTGACGGGTGACATCGGTTGTACGAATACGTTGCCGGTTAATTTTATGTTAGTCGACGATTGTGCATCCATGGGTAAAAAGGCTTGGATGTAGCGTTGCTCGACATCTAGCAATGAATTCCTTTCAAACCGGTGCTAGGGGTCGCCTTGAACTTAATGTGAGGTATGAGCAAAGCTAATTGTTGAAGCCCTCGTTGTGACTTCCAGATGAAGAACGACAATAAAAGCGTCGTTCCATTGTTTTGTTTTGCACGTAACAAAGAATGGTGTTCTTGTTCTTGATGGAACATCTCATGTGGATACACTTAAAAATTTAAGCATTTTTTATTTTTTGCAATCTCAAATTGTTTTTCTGATTAACTGTTTATTGTGCCCACATCTCATGATTTTATTTTGCCAAATGTTCTAAATTTTGACTCCATGTGTGCTCTGTGGTTGTTTAAGTGTTGTGATTGTCTTCTATTAGTTTTCTTGTTGGGCAACGGACGAAAACGATTGTAAGAATACTTTGCCAGTTAATTTTATGTTTGTCGACAACCCCACATTCATGTTCTTGAAATAAGAAAAAGTTATGCCTCCCTTCCTTCCCTAATCAGTCTTACACCTAACATATAGTAATAAAAAATCTAAATAGAAAACTGATGATAACAGTGCTTAATTTAAGATTTGTGTGATAGCTGTAAGACTGTAATTCTTCATTGAAGTATGCTAATTGAAACACTTAAAATATGCTAATTGAAACACTCTTGGTCTAACTATGAGAATACGTGCTAAGTTTAGGTTTGCTGGGTCTGTATTTCATGCGGTAAACTTTACCATGAAATGAACTATAATAAGAACAAAACATGCGTTGCAAAATAGCTCTCAAGGTCAAAGTAAAAATGTAATGTAATATAGAAGTGTTAGCTGTTAAAATGGGAGTAACATTTAAATCAAATAACAAAATACCGAAGTTACTGTAAATTTAGTTTCTGCATATGCGCATTTCGACAAATTATGTCTCTTCAGTGCAGATAAAATCAAAACATTTGGAAATCCATAAACTGAAATATGTGTAAAGCTAATAGAGAACAAATTACCAAAAGGATCTAAAAAGGAAAGCAAAAATTAACTAAAAGCAGAGCTATGCAATTTGGAGATACTCCTAGGTTTCAACAAAATTTTCTTAAATTTAGATATTGCAAGTTTCCAAATAAATCCGTTTCCTGGCCACCGCCAAAGAACTGGCTACTGGGTTGATGAATATCCTCGGGGACTAACAGTACACCTTTAGTAGCATCGGCCCAGTGGTAATAAATAACAAAATTCCAAAGTTACTGTGAAGTTAGTTTCTACATATCCACATTTCGACAAATATGTCAAAATGTCGCCTTGAAAATGGCGGTAAAAATTAAAAATAAAGAAAATTTAAAAACGGACCACAATTTGCGACTGAACAGTCTTAAATAAGGTTGCAGGTTAAACAATGGAGGTAAAAACATGTTTTATCCCCATTAACAGACAAAACACCTTTGACATTTTCGGGCATTAGTACGATGACAAACTGGTAGATGAATATTTCATATAATAAGCAGTGAAGGGATATGGAATAAATTCACATGAGACAAAATTTCTACAAATACATGGTAAAACCAAGCAGAGGAACAACGCTTTTATATTAGTTAATCATCTTTGAGTCACCATGAAGCCTTCAACAATGAGCTTCGCTCTTAGTAAGAGCCTCTTACCTGCAAGTTGAAAACGGCCCCTTACACCGGTTAAAGCGAAATTCTTTGCTAAATGTTGAACAAAGAAGTTTATTTAACTATTTGTATCAGCTATTGTCAAGTCGAGTGATAAAGGCTCTTGACTGTCTCTTGTTTTTTAAGTTGTTTCTTTGTTAATTACTAAACAATCATTTATTATTAATTATTAAAAGCTTCCTACTCAATAACGGTCATTTCGTTCCAACGTTCATTAAAACCCTTTTATACTTACGATTGTTATGGCGAAACATCGACAAATGTTGCACCTGAAGATTCCGTTTCCATGTTCCGTTTATTTTCGTTTTTATTAATTAATAATTTGGTTCAAACGCATATTTAAACATTTAATATCGCTCAAAAGAACCAGGACAATCGCCCCATAAATGGAGGCAATAACATAATTACAGAACATAATTGTCAAGATCCAAAGTCCAAGAGGCAAACAGACAAAGAAGGTGGAAAACCACCGGGAACAATTGTCGTACAGGCCTTTTAAAAGAAATAGTGGATTAAACCGGTATTATGGCGCACCAACCTCTCCTTCCACTCGGGGTAATGTCCGGTAGCAACTCAACAGCAATTACTATTGATAGGTCGTAGACAGTATAAACAAATGATCATCTCGGTATTAAGTTAAAAAGAATCTTCAGTCAGAGTTAGGACCGAAACTTGAAATATTTCCAAAAGGGACTGTTATCTATTAATGCACTTTTGTAATATTATATGAGACGGAATTTATTGAAGCCTTCATTAATAAGGCGGTCACGAAGATAACTATGTCTTATGAGAAAGTCTGAAAAGTTTGTGCTAGCTCTTGCGTAACAAATAAACTGTGAAATGTACATTCCGTAAACAGAAGAAGTTGGAATATTACTGTCCATTTTAGCCAACTGATAATTCTGAAATTAAAATCATTCCTCTTATCGAAGGTTTTAGTAATATTCAAATTTCGTCGAGATTTAAACAAAAAAAATGTAGATCTTGTGGTTTCTGTCCTATCCTTTATCTCTAGTTTTGGAGGATATATCGAGGGGATCCACTCAGCAAAAGATACGTTTATAATGGAAAGAAAATCATAATGTATCTATTTATCAGTGAGATTCTTTTATTTCATGATCTTTTATGAGTCTTTGAAGAAAATTGATATTGTAGGAAAATAAAACAATATTAAACTAGGAAATCGCCTTAAAACATGACAACACCCCATAAAATGAGGGCTTCTTGCAATTAAACCATGACATGAACAAATCGAAAAAACTACCAACATTTCTGCTTAAAAGTTGACTGTTGTCATGTATATTCATTTGTTATGTACTAGTATAAAGACAAAGACTCACTTTTTTTTTGTCATAGATTACAACAAAACAAGTAAAAACGATTCTGAGGAACAAGGCTCTTAGTTCAAGGTGACAACGCTTTCGTGAGACAATAATGCAATAATTCAATGATATAATTGTATGATAAGTAAAAATAATGCTTATCCTATGTTTTCTTCTTCGAGTGTCATATTTTTCAATCTTAGAATTGACGTTTGTTTGTTGATTTTTGAACAAATAAGACAAAGACACGTCCCCCAAAACAAGACATTTTCTCACAAAACACCACGACGAGGGACCACTATGTCTACCGTGAGAAGAAAAATGAGGAATATCTAAAAAAATATATCAAAAAATGCCCCGCAAATATTTTAAGATGTCGCGATAAACATCTTTATGTTTTTTTTAAAGTTTTTTTGTTAAATGCCATTATTCTCAGTTCTAACAAAATATGTGTGGACAGAGGGACAGACAGACAGTGGTTTCTATAAAAATGTTTTTTTCATCGATATTTCCGTCACATGAATACCAGACGTGATGAATATTACGTACAAGGTACATATACATCGATATAAGGAAATATTCCGCTTGTAAAATATCCTGTGACATTTTACTTTGAACGAAAAACTTCCGTATATGATTACAATACATTTACAAAAGCGAATCAACAGGAAATATTGATAACTCTTTGATAATTGTTCCCCATACAGGAACTAAACCAAATAATTAATTTGTGTTTTCTTTACCACTCTCAAGTAAAAATGGCAGACAAAAATGCAATACCTCTTGTGAGAAGCTTCACTATCTGTCTAGTGTATATATTGGTGCATACAGATGCGACAAATATGACACGTTTAAAATTTCAATGTGAGCAATGGAATCAAGAATACCCTTCGGAAAACAATGTTACTAAAAACTGCTTCATGAAAGTCAAGGACCATAGCATTAATCAGTTTCTTTCCAAGATGAAGGACAGTCACTTTGATCTGGAACTGTTTAGATTTCATTTAAAATTTAACACAACAGACGTATTTAAAACTAAATGTGCCGTGGAACCAAAGATCTGGACCTGGACGTACCCAGCTCCTTTCGGAGCCTATCAGTTTTTAAAATGGCCGAAGGAATATGTCGTCTGGTCTCTAGGATTGCTTGATATGTATTCATATGGACCTATGAATATACAAGTAGATGTTTATGGAAATTGTCCTGTTGTAATAGGCCAGAAGGACACTGCGCAACGAATCGGTGTAGCGTTACTTGAAATGACACATAAGGCCTTGGAGATTCCAGACGCGTATATCGATTTCGGGTATGGATCAGCATGTTACAAAGAAAGAAGCTATATTGGAAGTAACACTTTGTACAATTTGTGCCTCCACATAATATGTCCCCAGAAAGCTGTTGGATACAAATGTTGCACGTCTAAAATATATGAAAATTCAACCCGTGTTGTATGCAACGGAGATTTGATATATTTTGATGAGGCATGGTGGGCACTTCCGTTTACTATTGGACTGCTGTTGTTTGCATTCTCTCCCTTTCTTCTTGTAAAGATTTTCCACCACTCGGCAAACTCGGGCAAGCATAACTTCAAAATAAAAATAGACGAAACTATCAACGCCACCGATTGGCTAATATGCAACCCATTGTCTTTCTATTCTATCGTGAAAGATCGTCTAGCTGCCAAAATTTTCACAGAACAGACGACAGTCATAATCTTACGACGAGTTTGCATCGCCGTTTCAACCCTGGTGGTCGTTTTCATTCAGGTATGGGTACATTCTGTCTACGATTACCATTACACCGTACAACTGGTCAAACATGGAGTACCATTAGCATTTCGATCAATGGTGGCAGGATACACAAGCAGTAAGAAAAATTTCATGCCAATCGTTGGTGGTCCGTTTGTTGGTTTGGGCATATATCTCATTACAACGATATTTCTCGTCACCATACCTCGTGACTTGGAAGCTTTAGCAATCAAAGGAATACCCAATTATTCCGGACTCGCAATTTCCCCACTTACCATGGATATCAGAACAAAGGGAAATTTGGGGGCTGTTTATAACATCGAAAGAAAGACAGGATACGATAAGCTTTACAACATTATGAAAGCTCATATTTTCATGTTGATAAACCCGTCATTTTGGAAACTCTCTATACAAATGCAAGTGAGCCGTATGAAAGGATATATAAATAGAAACAATCCCAGATTAGTCACTTTTATCCTGATTGTATTAGTTGTGGCGATTCCTTACATTATGTTTTGTATTTTGGAGTTATTTTTGACAGTACTTTATTTCGCATTTCCAGTATGCGTTTTCTTCCAGGTTATTGTACTTTCTTATTACGACTTCGTGAAATCTAAAATCGGACGAATTCGTATTGTCGGAAAATTAGCACAGTATATGTTGATAATTATAATCGTTTTAATACTTGTGTTCAATTTTTACATTTTAACTGTCGTATTTGTAGACAGTTTCCATTTCATCACACGAATTCTTATATTTACATTTACTGGATTTATTGCATACCCGAGTACAACATACGGGTATTTTGTATTCATCATTACAATTATAATGTATGTTATGGAGTCGATGCAACAGATTCGGTCAACATATTGCAAGCTGTTCAAAAATGTTCTCGAACACTGTAATGGAATATTCAAGGACAAACTATTCCCGCATGTTGTTGTAGTGAAAAAAGTGGACGGCGTGCTCATAATTTCCAGAGACCTATTTCTGTTCGTCGTATCACGCTACAAGCCAATTCGGGTTGAAATATTTTTCTCTGTACTGAAGCTCATCTTTATAACCTTTCTGTTGTTTATGGCAAGTTATACCATAGTTTCGTTACAGAAGCTTAGGGATTTGACCCCATTGACACAAGTCATTACAGCACTTTTCGTATGTTTGTTACCCAAAATTTGGCGCATGCTCTTTGTTAGCGATGAATATTTACAAAGCATTCATGAGAATATTGCCATCAGAAAACTCATTTTCGAGTATTGTAGACAGATGCCTTTAAATGCAAGGGAATTAAGGTCTGGAATGCATGGTAACGAAACCGATGATACAAAGCAGGGAAAAGAAGTCGTCAAGGAACCACATGCCAGTACCTCCAATATTGCGCATTTCGCCGATTCCATGGAAAGAGACTATAAAGGATATCAAGGCCTAGACGGAACTTCTAATAGGGAAGACTTTGAACCCGATTTATAAACGGCAAATTTCAATTTCTGCAAGAATTTATTTTAGAATACTTTTTGACCAAGAACAAAAACTAGGGATATTCATATATTTTCCTTCATTTTCTGTTTACTTGTTTTAATATATAGAACATCTATTGAAGTAATAAATACATACATAGTTTTTTGTTTGTTACATTTTCATAACAATATAACTTGTTTTTTTTTTAATTTGTAGTTTTTCTTTGTAGCGCGACAGTGTTTTACCGACAGAAAATGGTTCTTTGAATCCATTTTTTTCTTCAAAATTACGTTTCATCTTATTCTGTTTGTTCAAGCTAGTGATCTTATAGTCAGGAGTTTATCTGTAACTACGTACCTATCTATCCTCTTAGTATCCAGTGGAACAAAATTAGATTAGAAAGATAATAGGAAACACCTACAAAGCCCGGAAAACCTAGTCACATACCACAGTGTACCAAGGAACTGCATGAGAAAAAACACAATAAAAACAAGACAAACGTAAACAACGATAGGAACTCGGGAGAGCCGGACTTGGTACCGGTACTAACAAAAGCCAGTGGTATAAGGCCTAAAACCAGATCACTCTATTTTTGTATGTTCATTGCCAACTTTCCAAAATCTTTTAAGGTCTTATCCATGTGTTTTATGTCACGATCTATTGTACGCCTCCATGTTTTTCTTGGTATTCCTCTATTTCTTAATACATTTGGCCAAGTGTTTAAAAATAAAACAGCAAAAGAAAGGTTATCATCGTTTGAAGTTGACAACAACAAAAAAAAAAAAAAAAAAAAAAAAAAAAAAAAAAAAAAAAAAGACAAAGGTACACAACGATTGGAACATGGTTTTCAGAATATCCTAGATTGGAACATACATGTATATTTATGTGTACAAAAATTCTACTTTAAACAAAAAGTTCATATCAATCTTCTCCGACACACTTTTGGTGCTTTGATCGTGTACATTCTTTTTCAATTGCTTGAATTTATTTTGCTCATTTATTTATTGGCTTAATTCTCAAAAGTGAATCATCTAGTAGTTTTCCAACCTTACTGTATGTCTACCTGTATTTGTACGCGTTGAAAAACTAGGGACTAGATCATTGTACTCATCCAGTAAATTAACGGTTTAAAATACCGGTATCTGTTACAGTCAATAACAAAATACCGACAACTCATGCCTCATCAGTGCAGTTCAACCCAAAGCATTTGAAAGTCCATTATCAAAAAAAAATGTTAAAGCTGATAGAGAACAAATAACCAGAAGGATCTAAATGGAAAAGTCAAACTTCAGCTGAGAATAGAGCTATGTTCGAGGGAGACACTCCTTAGTTAAAATTTTGCAAAGTTATATTGCAAGTTTTAATGCAATCGGTTTTCGGGTCAGCACCGAAGTACTAACTACTAGGTTGGCGAATACCCTCGGGGACTAACAGTCTACCAGCAGAGGCTTCGGCCCTGTAACTAAATATGTTTAATTAGGAATAATATGTAATAACTAAAATTTTTAGGAATTTCATGTAATTACTAGGCCATTTGGGACTTACGTGAAATTCCTTAAATGTCTAGAAATTTCATGAAGTTACTGATTAAAATCTTGAAATCTTGAATGAATTTACACAAATGTACTGAATTTTCATATTGATAAATGAACAATAATAGGTTATGAAACTTTATGTATTCAGCAAACCAAACATATTGTAGTAGGGGACCAAGACTTGAGGCAAAAGGAAAATATAACATCATGTTCTTTATGATGATTACTTATGTTTACATGTGGTACTGTTATAACACACAAAAGATTTTAAGCACTTGCAAGCTTGCAATTGGTTCTGGATTATGCGTCAGACAACGAGTTATATCTCATTTGGCAAGTTTGTCATATGTAGAATATTCAAGTATTGATGACTTAACAGTTTCTCCCTAACTTTGAGTTTAAACGGTACATAAATAAGGTTTGTTACAGCGGTTTTCGTTTGCAAAGCTTTGTTTTCTTACCATGAATATTGTTTTTGTGTTGACGTTACTTTACGTAATTATACCCACAATCGTCAGTGGGTGGTATATTGGAATACCCTTGCCCGTCTTTCCGTCCGAAGTTTCGTCACACTTGTCTCAGCTACTGCTGGGCCGATTCATTTCAAATTTTGTATTTGACTTTATATATATAGAAAATGTGTCGTCTGCCATTTTGGTCACCTTATGATATCAACTTTCTGTTTGGCGGGACTTAGCCCTTTTTCCCTTTATTGAACATAGTAAAATTTTCGTCGCACTTTTCTCAGCTACTGCTGGTCCGATTTATTTCAGATTTGGTATTTGACTTTATATTTAGGGGAATGCGTCGTCTCCCAATTGGTCACCTTATGATATCAACTTCCTGTTTGGCGGGACTTAGCCATTTTTCCCTTTTTAATGTGTAAAATAATACGAGTGGGGTATACTTAGCACGACAATGCGTACAACCTCATGTTTGGTAATGAAGCTGGGGAATTTGACGTTCACTTCTTCAAAATGTAATTATGGACAATAACAGAGAATTAATCCTCATAAAACATTTCAGTTTCTATAAAACATATCAATATATTTTACAATACAATACATGCTTACAATTTGGCTTAAGTAAATAAAATTCAATCTTATTGTCTTGCAACGAATGATAGCGATTATTAGAAAATGTTGCTATTTATTTCTATGTTTCTTGAGATTCATTCCACATCCATTCGCAAAAAAAAAAAAAAAAAAAAAAAAAAAAAAAAAAAAAAAAAAAAAAAAAAAAAAAAAAAAAAAAAAATTATAAAAAAAACCCCAAAGATTTACCATGGCTCAATACCGCTCAAATTGGTGCTAGGGGCCGTCTTGATATTATTGTGAGGTATGAGCAAACTCATTTTTAAGGCTCATGGTGACTTCAAGATGAACAACAATAAAAGCGTAGTTTCATTTCTTCATTTTGTCATGATTAGTAGAAACTTTGACCAATGTGCATTTACTCCATATCCTTTTAATGTTTATTCATTAAACATACATTTTGGAACAAATACAAAACTGCCTTTTTTGACCATTTGTCAGGTACGTCAAACGACAATATTTTCCCACCGATGCTAACGTTCCCTAGACGATAACCTGTTCGTATCGGCGTACTGAAGTTATAATTCCGAAATACAAAAAGTACAAATTCTAAGCTTACATAAAGATAAAAATTAAATCAAATGAATCGAAATGTTTTATTGCCAAGGTTTTAGTCATTTTTTTGGGGGAAATCTGTTAATTTCTGTTGTTCCAGCGTACTTGCAGGTAAACTTCACCCATCTTTTTTCCTGTCTGTTCATGATCATTCATATGCATAACTCCAGGATATGTACGTTTTACACCGTCGTCCATATAATACCACGCCTCATCAAACGTAAAATCCAAAGTTGCAAAATCGGCCACTTTAAAAGTAGCCTGGTTTCCTTCAACCTTGAAAAGATGAAAACAGCAATCGTAAAAACCAAATGTCCAACAAAACTAGAAATCGTTGTGCAACAAATTATAGTAAAACATTCATTAAATATTGATATTTCGATTTTGCAACGCAAAGCTGCTTAATATCTGGTTTTAAACAGAACATATAATTGTACCTTAATATTTATTTTTTACATAAAAGTAATTATTGTATAGCAACGTAATATTTCACTAAGAAGGCAACCAAATGTAAAAAATACAAAAATACTGAAGTTGCATAATAAACAGTAAATTTCGTTATGCTGTACACGTGTTTCAAGGAGTAACCTCTCATCAGGAGCATTAAAATCAAATAAATGGAAAGCCATAATCCAAAACTAGTGAAAAAAGAAGTACTCTTTATCAAAAATATCGAAATAGGAAGCCAACTCCAGTACTAAGGACATCCACCGAGTGCAATACACGGGATGAAGCCGCAGTATTTCCAAGGGAATAGACTTTTGATAAAAACAGTAAATTTCTACAAATCGCTAGGTAATTTTCATGTCAGACACGTCTGACTATTGGACTGGTAAATACCCTCAATGACCTCTGGTCCACCAGCTGTGGCATTGGTCCAATGGTTTCAAAATACAAAAATACCGAAGTTGCGTAATTAACAGTAAATTTATTTATGCTGTACACATGTTTCAGGGAGTAACCTTTCATCAGCAGCATTAAAATCAAATAATATGGAAAGCCATAATCCAAAACTAGTGAAAAAGAAGTACTTATTACCAAAAATATCGTAATAGGAAGCCAAATCCTGTACTAAGGACATCCACCGAGTGCCTGCAATAAATTTCCATATTGCACTGGTGCAAATATGACTTTAATTTCATGACGTCATCGACAACCAAAATCCTATTTTTAACAGAAATTTTAGCGTTGCATGAATATTGTGGAATATTATCCCTCGTAGAATTTAAGAATTTATATTGCACTCGTGCAAAATAAAATTCTTCTTGGGACAATATTCATGCAAGAACCATATAATACAGCTAAAATGACTATTTCGCGAATAATAATTGAACTAATGATATAGCCTGTGCTATCTCACAGATCATTCGTTACTCAAGGGCCTGTGGTCGATACAGTGACTTCCTTGATAGAGGCTGGTTGCCCACAAATAGGCTAAATTAATGAGTGTATGTTATACATAAAATGAAGTCATCACTCAAGAAAATTTACCGTCGACATCACCATCTTGTGAAACGCTTTCGAATATCTGTTTCCTTGATGACAACAGATCTTTCCCTTTAAAAGCTTAAATGATGTTTCCTCTACCGGATTTGAATTGTTCAACACGGCGGGTGGTATAAGAAGTAGGAGATGCTAACCCTACCGGTGCACCTGATCTCACCCATGATTTTTTATTGGGACTGTGTTGTTCATCTTTGTATATGTGTGTGTCTCCATTTTTTTCTGTGGTATACTTATAGTATGTCTCCGTTTCTTTGTTGTTACGATGTTGCCATTGTCCTGAGATTATTCGTTTTAGATTGACGGTTCGGTTCTCTCCTGATTATCTATACACAAATAATGTACCCCTGGTAACTATTGCACCAAATCAAAAAGTTAACTTCAACTAACATAGCCAACCTTTAATTATTCGGATTTATTAACGTTTAAGTGTATCTAGACTAACATATTTTACGAAAGGATATGGAGTAAATGAACACGACACCATAACACATATGTTAACTCAAACTGCAATAATTTTAATGAGCTGTATGGCCATTTCGGAAATTAATTCCTCATCAGCAGCACTTGAACCCAAACAAAGGAAATCCATAATTTCAAAAAATGTTTTAAATGCATAAAACCAAACGAAATCCGAATAATCAGTAATATCAAATATAGCGAAGGACAAAACTACGATAGAGGGAGTAAATCCTTAGGTTTTAGAATTTACATAAATTTAGATAATAGTAATTGAACAAAGTGTAAACATGAGATATTATCACATGTACAAGTACACCATATCTAAGAAAAAAAAGAGCATACATCTCTACCACGGGGAATTGTTTTACCAACTCCACACTGCAATAAATGACAAACTCCTGTATTAAATAGTTAAGGAAAGTATATGCAGTAAATGAACATGGGACCATAACACATATGTTAACTCAAACTGCAATAATGTAAATGAGCTGTATGGCCTTTTCGGAAATTAATTCCTCATCAGCAGCACTAGAACCAAAACAAAGGAAATCAATAATTTAAAATGCAAAAAACCAAACGAAATCCGAATAATCAGCAATATCAAATATAGCTTAGGACAAAACTACGATGGAGGGAGTTAATCCTTAGGTTTTAGAAATTGCATAAATTTAGATAATAGTCATTGAACAAAGTGTACACATGAGATATAATCTCATGTACAAGTACACCATATCTAAGAAAAATAAAGAGCATACATCTCTACCACGGGGAATTTTTTTTTAACCAACTCCACACTGCAATAAAAGACAAACTCATGTATTAAATATTTTACGAAAGGATATGGAGTAAATGAACATGAGACCATAACACATATGTTAACTCAAACTGCAGTAATTTTAATGAGCTGTATTTACATGCCGAGATATACGATAAATTGAACATGGCTTTTTCTAAAGTAAAAACCCTTCAATGCTGTTGAAACAACTTTTTTAATATAATAAGGATAGTCTTGTTGTAATTAAGTATATAAGGGAAAAATCGTATTTTTCAAAATAGAGGTAAAATGGATAAGAAGGAAAAAAAAAAACACTTAAGCCCCCTTTTTACAACCCGTTGTTCTTAGCCTTTCAAAACCTTTTTTTTAATTTTTAAAGGCTGGATTCGCCGGTCGTAGGAACATTATTTTTTTGCACTCTTTAGATTGTCAAACATTTCAGTTTGACGGAGCCCGATAAGCAAGTTTTGCGTTTGTTGGTATTCATAAGTTCCACCTGACCAGTGTTATGTGAAATAGTTTGAGTAAATAATTAGTAAAATGAAAGATTACTAAATTAAGTGAAAAAAAACAAAACTTTTATCGATGTAAAAAAATTATGTTTTGTGCCATGCACGTACTTTCAATAATTTTTCAGCTTCAAAATCATATCTTAAATACCTTTGTAACATTCTTATCAGTGTTTAGAGTATAATTGCTGTGTGCTTGTAACCATTCAATATCTTTTGTTGCCTGGTCTTGCTTTGATACACTTTCTGCTCCACAAACTGAAAGACAGCATGAATTCAAATTGACATTTGAAGCTCTTTGCTTTATAATAAAACAATTTAAATTTTATTTGTTATTTTTTTTTATTTGACAGAATATTTCTATTGCATTTGGTTGTTTGATCACATTAGTATGCTACATGCCTAAAACATTGTAAGGATATGGAGTAAATGCACATAAGACATAATTTCAACAAAATCCATGGTAAAAACAATAAAACAACGCTTTTTGTTATTCCTTGTCACGAAGTCAGCATAAGGGACAACAATATACAGTTATTGACTTGGTCCGAAAACAACAGCTGTTTTGTTTGACCCGAGGACTGAACTGTTGCACTAAGCCGAAGACTGAGTGCAACAGTTTAGTCAGAGCGTCAAACAAAACAGCTGTTGTTTGAGGACCCAGTCTATAACTGTTTTGTTATACCTTTTCATTTTCAATTAATACACTCCATTTCATCTGAATACAATTCACGTCGCCAATTTAGTTATGCAGACGACAGGAGATCATGTGATATGGGCGTGATATTTTTGAACCAATCAAAATAAGGCAGGTGGTCAACAGATCGGTGTCGGTCAACAGACTGAAAACTGTTTACTGGTCAACAGGTCGTTTTTTGGTTTGAGAAATAAAACAGACAAATTGTCGATATGTTTCCCCAATGCATTTATATAAGGAAAATATTATAAGGTATAACAATAAGATTTGCTCACACCTAAAAATAAGTTCAAGACAGCTTCTAGAACTGTTGAGACGGCTTTGTATCTTGACAGCAAACTGTGTAAACAGTTGGGAATCTGAAAAGTGTCATAATAAAGTACAATATATTTCATTATAAACGGTATATGCTGCTATGCTGTTCATATACTTCAAGGAGGAACCTATCTTCAGTAGCATCAAAATAATAAGGAAATCCTTAATTCAAATGTAGAAGAAGCATTCATTACCAAAAGATATCAAAATATTAGGCTAAATCCGGCATCAAGGACACCCAAAGAGTGCAACTCATGGAATGAAGTATCAACGTTTTAAGTGGTTTTAAATTTGAGGAAAACACGATTTAAACCTTTCGTGTCGTACAAGTCTGACTACTGCGCAGGCAGATGAATACCCGCGGGGACCTCTGGTTCACGATATGGTAGATATCTCATGGGGAAAACTTATAAGAGTTGTACATGCTTAGGAAAGAAACTGTACAAATAACTAAATACCGAAGTCACCGTGAATTTAAATTCTGCATATGCGCATTTCGACAACTTATGTCTCTTCAGTGCAGATAAAATCTAAACGTTTGGAAGACCATAAACTCAAAAGAGGTTTAAAAACTGATAGAGAACAAACAACCAATATGATCTAAATGTGAAGCCAAAATCAGCTAAGGACAGAGCTTTGCATGAGGGAGATACTCCTTAGTTTTCAACAAAATTTACAAATCATTCGATATTTCAATTGATAAACTGTAAAAACAAAAACAATGAAAGAATATAAAGTAAATAAAGTCTCTACAAATACATGTACAAGGTAAAACCAAGCAATTGAACAACGCTTTTATTGTTGTTTGTCATCAATTTGAATTCAACAATGACATCTACTCATACCCCACGACCCTAGCACCAGTTTCAGTGGAATTGAGCAACGCCACATCCATGTAATATTACGCCCATGAATGCAGGATCATCAACAAACATAAAAAATAGTAATGGTGGATTACATGATAACCCGCCACGTTTCACAAAATTTCGAAGTATCAAGGGACATAACTCCGGAACCACTTCAACCTCTGAACCCATATTCGAACTCGACCTGAGTTTTGTGGTGAACAAGGTACATACCAAGTTTGAAGACTGTAGGTTATTCCGTTCAAAGGTTATCAGTCGGAAACCTTCGGGGGACGGACGGACGGATACACGACTGAGGGTATCACATAATACCACGCCACTACGTGTGGCGGGGTATAAAAATAACTGACAAAGTGTTCTTAGAATCGCTGTCATCTGTTTCCCGACAAAAGGACAAAAAAGACAGTCAAACAAATAAAAACCCACGGGGCACTCATCAAGTCAACTGTAATAAAAACTTGGCATTATAAAATCATGAGATGTATAATCGTTATAAACAAGTGATCAGAATAAAATATATTTGGAAATGCCAAAAATAAAATGCCGCAATTTGAAGTTATGAATGTGTATCCATATGAGAGATTCTTTCTTTGACAAGTACATAATAACTTAAATATATAATAAGAACAAACATTTTCCTCACGGGGAATCTTTTTACGGACTCCACACTGCAGAAGAGAAAACTTCAGTCTTGTATAAAAATGAAAGAATATGGAGTAAATGCACATGAGACAAAGTATCTACATGGCAAAACCGAGCAATTGAACAACGCTTTTATTGTTGCTCTTTATCTTGAAGTCACCGTGAAGACTAGTAAGTTCAAGACGCCCGGTAGCACCGGTTTGAGCAATATTCATTGCTAGATATCGAGCAACGCTTCATCCGTGAATATGTTCTAATTGGCAAAGCTAATTCGGATGTTCGACTAGATGGACATCTAAGAAAAAAAGTGTAAAAGACAGACTCTCATGACAAACTGTACAAACAATTAGATATCGAAGTACAAATCTGTTCTGAAAGCAACTGTGAAGCAAAATGCACAGGCATTTTGATATCTTTAGCATAAACTGTGAAGACAGCTAGGCATACCATGTTTAACATTACACCGACATTTGGTCGTACTATGCAGTAAACTGTTTTGACACTTAAATATCCTGTAGAGCACAGTTTACAGATCTTTTGACACTATGTATCACCTGTCTCAAAAGAAACGCAATTTCTAAAAAAATATATAAGCCTGAGATAAGTCTGGACTTTTTAAGAGTTCTGGAGTTTTTTAAGATATAACAAGACCAATTACATGTCTGGACCTGCGTCACCGTCTCTCATGTTCAACTTAGAAAGTTTGTTTGTTTTTTTT
>MJUU01010880.1:126602-149189 GCA_002080025.1 Modiolus philippinarum
ATATCACAGGTAAACAAATGTTATTTTCATCGTTGACAAATTACTGCGGGGCATGGCTGGTTGATCCGAGACGCAATATAAAAAAAAACAATTAATTTGATAAACATGCATATTGTTTTCAATTTAATATAACAACACCGTATTTAACCCAAGAAAATGAAGAAATATAACGTATGCACAATGTATACAATTTTGAAAGACGTATGCAGCAGTTCTTTGGACTTTGCCACGTGTAAATTTTCAGGGCTTTCGAGTTTTAGCTCCATCGGAGCTTTGATTTATTAGATCGATGCGAACGCACATGTTTAGATTTACTTCACCAAATTCGAGGTATTACATGTCTCTGATATCATTACTCATCAACTACCGGGGTAAAGCTGTAATGCTTGCGAGAACACAAATAATTCCTTGAAGCAATTTGTTAAAAAAATCTAAAATATGAAGGGTAAGACCATACTACACTAACCTAAATATACACTTTTTTCTTCAGGACGTTATAATCTCTCACTGTTTGTTTATATTTTTTACATTTTTATGCACTCGCAACCTCTTTTTTGATGGACTACTCGAGTACTTAATTTTAGACATTTAACCATTCTTTGTTTGTTTAAATGATTAGCATGTTCGTTACGAAGAACAAAATACCGAAGTTACTGTGAACTTGGTTGCTGCATGTGCGCATTCCGACAACTTATGTCTCTTCATTGCCGATTAAATCAAAACATTTGGAAATCCTTAATCGAAATATGTATCAACCTAATAATGCACAAATTACCAATATGATCTAAATAGAAAAGCCAAAACCAGCTAAGGACAGAGCTATGCGGGAGGGAAATACTCGTTAGTTTTGAACAAAGTTTTCATAAATTTAGATATAGTAAGTTTTCAAATGAAATCGGTTTTCGGGCCGGCAATTGAGTATTTACTACATTTGTCAACTACAGAAAAAGACAAATGAGGCTCACATTACACTAATCAACTAACTACTCACTTTCTGTGACTGAGGGTTCAAATGTAGTTATTTGGCTGTGTGCCACACCAGCAAACACCACGAAAAATAATGCTATTATTTTCATTTTGCTAAGAATAGTGAAGTGTGGCAATTGGTGTAGTATATATATATACTCCACGTTGTTTTTGGATTGACGACATTGCTCTTTCATTGGTCGTCATAGTAGCCCACAGATATGTCCATACTAATGAATTTTGAATCATTGGAATAAATGATTAATTTACCTTTCACAACATATGGTTCAAATAAATTGTAAAAATGTACCTTTTAACCTTAAGGATGTTTGCTTGTTTCAGCTACCATGTCCATTCTCAACTGATAAAATTTAAAATATTGACAGTACTTATTCAAGTAAATGTTTTCGCACCATAAGTAAAAAAGGGTAAAAAGAAATGTTAATCAGCAACTGAAGCTGGAAATCAACAATTTGAAAGGAATCAGAATTGGAAAAGGCGCTTCAAATTGCTTGAAAACTACCATTTCATTATTTTTTTCTGTACAGATGAAAATTTGGGCCTAAAATTTAGAACATATCTCGAAAGTCTTGATTTTTGTGTGACGAAAGTGTTTGAACCCTGATTTCAGACTGATGTTTCAGACACTGGCAGCAGAAATGGCATCAGTCTTGATAACGATTATTTACCTAGTTTTGAAGACTTTCTGGATTACGGCTTTCCATATTATTTGATTGATAAATGAGAGTTTTATGTCCAGTAAGGACGATAACAACTTAACCAATTAAATAAATTATAAAAATAAAGGTTGAGGGACAACGGGGCAACGAGTTTCGATTACAACTGGAAAAGGGGAGAAATGGGTAGAGGCGGGAAATTAAGTATTCAATACGACCCCGAATGAAACTGCCCTCCTCAGAAAAATATAGCAGATTTTCTTTACTGAATGGAGCGTGGCTTTTCTCCACTCAGTTTGATAACAATGGTTCGCGGCCGGGTTTCCGTATTATAACCTGTCTACCCACCATTGACAGGGCATTCCCCTATCCACAACCTGGTGACGCGCCCCAGCAGCTGTGTAACCGGAGCCCCTGAAACCGATTCAGGTGCCGCGCATATTATTTGATTCTAATGCTGCTGATCATGATGAGAGGTTACTCTTTGAAACAAGTACAGAACATACTGTTCATAATGCAACTTGAGTATTTTTGTATTATAAAAGGTAATACAAGAAAGCGTCATAGTTAAATACAGAATTAATAAATTTTGTTAAGTTTATATTACTTGCTAAAAGACTTTGTTTTAGGTGTCGAAGCATGCGATACATTTTACAGATCAAAAATCAGACTGATGTTAGAAAATACAAAAAAAATATTAAGAATCTAACTCCAGTAGCATTGCAAGAAAGATTCATATAAAACTTGGTGTTTTTTGTTTATTTATATTTATTTAGATCTTATTATTGATCCATTTTCAGTTGAATTTTTTCTTTCAGTGTTTACACATTCAAGTGTTCAAACACATACAAGTCATATTTTATACAAAATGTAATACAAATATATATTACGTAGATGACCTTTTTATAGGTATAATAGTCATGTTTTCATATTTGCTTTGGAATGTAAATTGGTTTGCGCCTGTCCTAAGTCAGGAAATTTATTAAGCCCTTGTGTGTCTTGTCTGTTTTCTAGTTAGTTCACTTTATGTCTATGNGAGTCTAGGATGATGTTTATTTCGCTGAACTTGATTACTCTTTATTTAGGGGCCAACTCCGACCTGCCGTTGGGTGTGGGGTTTCCTCACCGTTCATTGAAGATCTTATGGTGGCTTTGAGTTGATATTACTCCCCTTTGGGTCGTTGTCCCTTTGACACATCCCCCGTTTCCCTTCTTTTTCCTATTAGTCAAATATGTTCGGTTTGGCCACGTGGAATTTATCAGTTTCGGCTGCAGATATTAGACAAAACTTAGAAAAGCAATTCAACATGATACTCTATATACAATAATTTCAAATAAAGAGGTGCATCAGTGCAAGAATGTCTTTATATTCTGAAAGATATGTTAAATTCCAAAAATCACCTAGCATGTGTGCTGCTGATGAGGAACTAATTCCCGAAATGGCCATACAGCTCATTAAAATATTGCAGTTTGAGTTAGCATATGTGTTATGATCTCATGTTCATTTACTCCATATCCTTTCGTAAGATGGTTTTACGGTTCGGAGTTCTTTTGGAAAGATATTAAAACATCTTACGTTAGTTGTTTACATGACTAGAACTCATTACCTGAGGGTAAAAATATTTATGTATTAGAAATGGCGTCTAATAATGCTATGATTGGACTATAGAATTGATACTACAAGTCTGGATAATAGGTAGAGAAAGGTATTTAAGAATAAAATTAGCTAGACACAAAAAGATTTTTTTAAAAGGTAAAGGTTTATTCCTACCGCTAGCTAGTCCAGTTTGTCTTTTGTCTTATTTGTGTTTTTCCTGTGCAGTTCCCTTGCAGATTGTGGCATGAAATTGTAATTTTCAGCCATTGTATTTAAAAAGTATCTTGTTAGAATTCCCTTTATATTCTTTGTCAAGGTTGCCGAAGAAGACCGAACTTTTTTTTCAAAGCTTGATTACAGAAAATTGACAAAAGCATAAAAGATGCAAGAACCGACTAGCAAGTAGTTTGCAATTGTATCATGCAGTGTTACATAACTCTCTACTAAGCTATAATAGTAATGATTAAAAAAATCGTTATATTCATTTTGACCAATTTCAGACCATTTAAAAAAATATTTAGCAGAATACTTTTTCAATGATTCAGTGTCAGGGCAACTGAAAAGCTCCGATTAAACCAATTGAAGACCATCATTTTAAAATATGGAAGGGATTTCCTAATTATCTAGGTAATTCATATTGTTGAAATCAAAACATTTCAAGTTCCCGTTTCAAAGAAAAAAAGAGGCAGTGGTAAGTTCAAGCCCCTCTTTAAACAAATATTTTGGCAGGATATCCCTGTATTATCTAGCATATACATTTTACTGAAGTTGTGAAAATAATACGTAGCAAAACGTTTTCGCTCAAAGATTCAGTGTTCTGGTTTGGTTTCCAAGGCCACTGAAAGCTCTTCTATTACAACTCCTTTCACACCACCATTCAAAAACAATTTGGGCAGGCGTTCCCCTCATACAAAACATTCCAAGTCAGGCTTTTGGCAGGGGTTCCCCTTTTATTCTAGTTTATACATATTGCTTTTATCGTTAATAAATGTAGCAGTATTTTTTTGTCTTAAATTTCAGTTTCTTATTTGGTTTCCCTTGAAACTGAAAGCCTCACTACCCATTAAAACCAATTTTAAGACCACCATTCACTAAGAAATTTAAACAGGGGTCCCCCTATAATCTAGGTAATACATATTTCTAAAATCAAAAATTAAATTTTGAGAATTACAGGATACTTACCAAAATTCGAATATATATTTTTTTAATCTAATAAAATCTAATATTTATGTATGAACAATGAAACTTTTGTAGCTATTTTTGTTATCAATTATACCAAACACAAAGTTTACCAGCAAATATTGATTGGGAAATAGAAAAATATGAAAGGATATAGAGTGAATGTACATGTGACAAAAACGCACACGATACACAGAAAACTCCAGTTTATCAAGGACAGGGCTTTTATTTCTGTCTACATTCGTGATGTCGCCTGAGGGTGTTCAAAGATTTTGACACTTTTTTGGTGAAATGATAAGTTTCAAAAATAACTTAATACCGAAGTTACTGTGAATTTATTTTCTTCATATGTACATTTCGACAACTTATGTCTTTCCATTGCAGATAAAATCGGAACTTTTTTGAAGACCATTAACTCAAAGATGTTCAAAAACTGATAGAGAACAAATAACCAAAATGATCTAAATGTAAATTAAAAAATTATGCAATATCCAAACGCAATTATATAATAATGCTTTATACCACGGAACTCAGCAATGAAAAGGCTACACGATGGTCAACAACATAAAGACCCACAGACTGTAGTTTCCCTGAACATTGCAAATTATTTTCAAACTATCGGCTGAAAAATGATATTTTCAAAAAAAAAATTATATTTCATATATGTGAATGAATCGTTTTACTTGTTCATATACATTTAAAAATGCAATTTAAATAAGACTTTGGCATCCAAAATTACGTGTCATCATCGATGTTCGATTGTTTTACATTTTTTCTGTGTGTGTATCTATCATGTAATGTAGCGAGGCTCTTACGGACTTCAAAATCTTCAAAACTGGAGTTTTCTATGTATCGTGTGCGTTTTTGTCACATGTACATTCACTCCATATCCTTTCATTTTTCCTATTAGGTTGATTTTAATCACATCTGCAAAGTTTGTTAATTGTAATCACATCTGCAAAGTTTGTTAATATTACTCCGAACTAAAGATCGAGTGGATCTAATCCAATCTGACAAAGACTCAAGTTCTGCTTCTTGGTCCGTCTCTCTTTTAACCCGGGCTCTTATACAGTCGTCAACACCGTCCATAAATATTTCGAAATTCTAATTCAAATAGAGATAAAGGTTCGTACTTGGAGAAGAAAAATTAGATCTACTTTGATATTAAATATATTGCTGAATTCTATGATTTGTTTTACAGACCTTTTCTAATAACCCCCAAATAATAAATAAATAAACAAAAAAAAAAGGCAATTGTTCTGAAAAATTAACTACCGATGAACAGGAAGAAAATGAGTAACGGACCTAGAACGATAAAGTTTCAAATGAGTTTATTTTTCATGTTTAAATTTCTCATTAAGTATTGTTGTTTATCTATGCCTCTTTGGTAAAAAAAATTTCTTTCAAGGTCCAAAAGAAGTTTTTTTTGTACTTTATGAAAAAATTGCAGGGCTTTATTATAAAACCAGAAAGTTTTCAGTATAAAATTCTAAAAAAATATTGTTTGATTTATTTCCAAATGTTTTGATTCGATCTTCACTGAAGAGACATACGCTGTGGAAATGCGCATTTGCAGAAACAAAATTCACAGTGACTTTTGTTATTCACACTCACAAAACTATTTGTCATACAATAACATACATTATGTATTTTGGTTAACCGGTCTGCCTTATTGTGTTTTAGGCTTTTGGCTATTTTTTTATTCAAATTCAATGCAACATTTTTATACTATTTGAGGGCATGTGCAACATTTGTTTACCTAATTATAATCAACGGTTAATCTTTTTACGTGGGTTATTTATATCAATACAAAACACCGATTCAGATTGTATTTAACCTCGCAAGCCTAGGCCGATATAGAAGATGGTCTTATATAATAATGTTATTAAATGTTTTGTATTGCACTCCATGGGTGTCCTTAGTACCGGTTTTGGCATCCTATTTCGATATTTTTGGTAATGAGTACTTTTTGTCGACTAATTTTGATCATGGCTTTCCATTTCATTTGATTCTAATGCTGCTGATGAATGGTTACTCCTTGAAACATGTGTACACTATAACGAAGTTTTACTGTGTATTATGCAACATATATATTTTGAGAGCAATGGGTCGATACCACTGGTGGTGGACCAGAGAACCAGCCCAGTACTCAGAAAATTGACCTTGCGTTTTATAGGTATTTGATGCGTTCTTCTATTTGATATATTTGGAAATTAGCTTTTTTAATTAATTTTGGAATATGGTTTCCACATCATTTGATTATAATGAGAGGAAACTCCTTTAAACATGTGTATAGTATAACGAAATTTTCCTGTTTATTATGAAACATTGGTATTTTTGTATTTCACAATTTCTTCCAAACGGGAAATTATTGTTAAGTACCCATCCCGCTTCAACACACAACATGCATATCAACCGAATACATATCTTGTTTAGATGGGAATTTTACGAATTTGCTTCTTTTTCTATTTTTGAAGTACTGTGATAAAGTAATTGAGAACAGTCAAAAGGAACAATCAAGGGACAAAGGCAACATTGGAAACACCAACTTGGAAACAAGGACACCACATGAGCACTGGATCATATCATCGCAAGCCTAGGAACAATGATTGTTGTAAGTGATATTACAGAAGAACTCTTGCTTTTTGTTACAAATAACTAAATACCGAAGTTACTGTGAATTTATTTTCTGCATATGCGCATTTCGACAACTTTTGTCTCTTCAGTGCAGATAAATCTAAACGTTTGGAAGACCATAAAATCAAATATGATAAAAAACTGATAGAGAACAAATACCCAATATGATCTAAATGTAAAGTCAAAATCAGCTAAGGACAGAGCTTTGCATGAGGGAGATACTCCTTAGTTTTCAACAAAATTTACAAAAATTTAGATATTGCAAGGTTCGAAATAAAATCGGCTTTCGGGTCAGCACCGAAGTACTGACTACTGGGCTGGTGAATACCCTCGGGGACTAATAGTCCACCAGCCCAGGCATCGACCCAGTGGTAAAAATCAACTAAATACCGAAGTTACTGCGAATTTATTTTCTGCATACGCGCATTTCGACAACTTATGTCTCTTCAGTGCAGATAAAATCTAAACGTTTGGAAGACCATAAAATCAAATATGATAAAAAACTGATAGAGAACAAATACCCAATATGATCTAAATGTAAAGCCAAAATCAGCTAAGGACAGAGCTTTGCATGAGGGAGATACTCCTTAGTTACAACAGATGAATTACAGGCCAGAAAATTTAAAAGCCCATTTAATAAGTTGTCCTAATTTGGATTTTGTTAAGGTAGTTTGGGTGTCTTGGTGTCTGAACTTTTTAAAATTTGTACAATGAAACTTTAAGCAATATACCATTAAAATATGCAAAACAAATATAGGGTCACGAATATGTAAAAAAAGATAGAGTTGTAAAAATTGATCAAATTTGGATTTTTCGCACTATATTTACAATAGAATTATATGTGAAATAACACCATACCATAGTTTAAGGGCATATTTTTTTCTATAAGCAGACATATAATGTTTTTTTCTAAATACTTTGTATATTTATTGGAACGATATAGAACTTAAATTTAAAAACATAAAAA
Organism: Modiolus philippinarum; assembly: GCA_002080025.1. Taxonomy (NCBI): domain Eukaryota; kingdom Metazoa; phylum Mollusca; class Bivalvia; order Mytilida; family Modiolidae; genus Modiolus; species Modiolus philippinarum. The sequence continues at coordinate 134,626 of MJUU01010880.1, forward strand.
AAGATATGTCACGGACCTTTTGAAAAAGGCATTTCAAGAAACATCAAGAATGCAGTGTTATTTTTTTCAAGATAGATGAGATAACTTAATTTAAGTAATTTGGGACCCCAAAATAAATAAAAAAAAATATTGGGATCAGCTATTTTAATTTTTTAACAAACTTGAAGAATTTGACATATTCCATTTTATTTCAGTATAGAATTATCCCCCTTTGATAAAACTTTTTGAATTTTTGACAAATATGTAATTTTATTCCAACAAACTTGATACTTATTGTTTATTTTTATTAATTATTGTGATAAAGACATACAAAAAATAATTATTGTGTTTAAGGCATACAAAATCATTTAGACAACATTCTCGTTTGATTATTGAATTTTTGCTTAGATTGGCAAAAAGATGCTCAGTTACAGACAACCCAACTGCCTTAAATTATATGGAAGGGTTGTGTAAAGATAAAAAAACCCAAAACTGTCCATACATGAAACTGGTCCTTTTATAGAATTAAATTTATCTAAAACTTCACATCAAATTAATCCATGCAATATACACCCGAGTTAAGTTTTTTTTCACAGGATTTTATAACTAACTCCTTTATACAAGTAAATGATGGATAAATTAGTTGTGGGACAGTTACTAGATGCAGAAATAAAACGTTGTTTGTAGAGATTTTGTGAATCTATAGTAGGCAAGGTGCTATCGTTTGGTGGAACTTGGAGGATTTTAGTATCCTTGCAATGTTGTTGGGTGAACGTTTTTTTTTGTCAAAATTAGTACGTTGGAAAGTTTTGGCCAAATCCTTTTGTTGGAAATCGATATAGTATTTCTTTCAAATAATAGAAACGTTGTTTGAATCTTTATTAACGGGTACAAACACATATTATTTACCTAAACCTCCTAATTTTAACTTAATTCTGCTTACAGACATCTTAGGAGGTAACTCATAATAAATATCTTCATAAAAATGTATTCTGTTGGTAACTTTGGTTACAATTTTATCTTTAAACATTTTAAAAGCATGTTTGTCTGCTCTTTCTCGTTTGCACCATTTTATACAATAAATTAGTAAGCGCCTCTTTAATATCAAAACACGCTTGCCACTTTATTTTCGAAGGTGGGCGATATTTGGGTCCCTTTCTAAAGAATTAAGGAAATCCGTTATCTCTAATGTTTAAGTTCCCGTTAATATATGTCCGCAAGGGTTATACCGATTCGATGACGAGGAACAGTCTCAGCTGCAAGGGTAGTTCTTAGTGCCTATAACAAAGAACTTAGATCTTTGTTCGTATTCGTTCGACAATTTATATTATGCGTACTATATTTTCTTAGTATGCGTGATGAAGAGAAGCTTAATTAGTAAAGTTTTATTGGTCAAAACTTTTTATTTCGGAGAAAGAGGTCTTGAAAGAGCAATTATTACTATGAAACTCTCTCGATATGTCCCGTAAAATCCTTAACATGTGTATGCGTAATTAAAAGAGCCGCTTTTTAATGATATGCTTCATACCTTTATTAAATGAGCTACAGTAGGGTGCAGAGATAACCTCTTGTCCAAGTTAACTCGAGGAACAGTCATGAGAACAGTCTCAAGTTAACTTAACTTGTAACTTGGAGCAGTCATAGAATCCTGACTGCTCTGACCATAATCAATGTATCCAAAGTGAGATTGAATGATCTAGCATCTTTTATTTTGTTATCCCTTACGAGTCCCTAAATATAAAGGTATAGATAACAAAGTACCGAAGTTACTGTTAATTTATTTTCTGCATATGCGCATTTCGACAACTTATGTCTCATCAGTGCAGATAAAACCAAAACATTTGGAAGTCCAATTAACAAAAAAATTGTAAAAGCTGATAGAGAACAAATAACCAAACGGATCTAAATAGAAAAGCAAAAATTCAGCTAAGGACAGAGCTATGCATGATTGAGATACTCCTTAGTTTTTAACAAAATTTGTAAAATGTAGATATAGCAAGTTTCAATAAATTCGGTTTTCGGGTCAGCACCGAAGTACTGACTACTGGGTTGGTGAATACCCTCGGGGACTAACAGTCCACCAGCAGAGGCATCGGCCCAGTGGCAATAAATAACAAAGTACCGAAGTTACTGTTAATTTATTTTCTGCATATGCGCATTTCGACAACTTATGTCTCATCAGTGCAGATAAAACCAAAACATTTGGAAGTCCAATTAACAAAAATATTTTTATTATGAATTATTCAGAAATTATGCAGAAACATAATTTCGTAGTATTTGTAAAGAAATAGCAGGCGCTACCTTTTGACACAAATAGTTGGAACTGCGCGTAATTAAGGATGCTTACTACTCAGGTTTTGGAAACTGTCTCTGACTTTCGGAATTCTTTTATTTTATCCATCTTGATGCATTAGAAAAAAATGTACACTGACCCCCACTTTTCTTTTCAAAATATGTTTGCATACATCTTGTATAAACTTTGACCTATCAATTTTTTTGTTTAAAATGATGTGTGAGCAATGTTCTAATAAACCTTGATATTATGAACTTAAAGGTTGATCATTCGTAAAGACGATTTTTAAGTATAACATTCAAATTGTTAAATATAACATTCAAACTATGAATGGACCTGGAATTCAAAGAATTGCAATAAATATCTCTCTTTACTCATGGAAAAAGGGCGTCTTAGCTTCACAACAGATGAAATCGTGTCCATGAATACATTTGGAATTAGTATCTCGTCCAGTGAGATACGGTGTAGTGCATTTCACTTAAAACATCCTCAAATCTACGTATTACAAAGATTCTACAGTAAGTAAGGTCAGTAAGTATATCCTACAGTGGTACACGTTTGAAGGGACGTTTTATTAGTAAAGACATTGGCAGACGAACACTGAAGCAAAAAAGTAGAAAACGGAAAAATCTGAATCCAAAATCACGACATTTCAGATGGAACGCAAAGGAAGACAAAATGACAAGACGGAACAAATAAATATGATCAGGAACACCACAAAACTCAAATTCAAGAATTGTGATCATTAGATGATCTGGAAGTATGATCTGCTTCACGCAACCGTTACACTGCCAATGAAAATTGCGATGTTTATTTGTTATTGTTGTTTGTCAGTTCGGTATTCAACTCTGAATCTTCTCAAAAAAAAAAAAAGAAAAAGAAAAAAAAACGGCAGTAAAATACCGAAGGAACAAGGAAAGCGAAGACTACAAAAAATCGAAATCCGAAGACATGGCAAAAACGGTAACAGAGAAAAACAAAGACAAAACAAGGACGTGAAACAGCTACAAGCACGGAAATAAAAAGACGACATTAAAAACTAAGGCACTCATAGTGTGAACTCCCATGAAAACCGGGAGTGACATCAGGTGCTCCGGAAGGGTAAGCATGTCCTGCCCCGCTAACGACACCCGTCACACTATCAGTGAGGCATATATTTTTTGAAAGATCCGTCTAATCTCATTTGCAAAATACAAGGTTGTAACGTTCCGTCAAATTATGGTGACCGTAAAACTTCTGTAGTTACATTGCCAACAGTGGTTGAACATAATTTTAGTGCATAATTATTTTGAAATAGTAATTTTGCTCTATTAATTAAATCGCTGTACATACTACAGCACGATAATAACGTAGGAGTAATGAAATGGGGACGCCATATGGCCGAGATTGGGAATGTTACGTTTCGAGTAAAGTTTTCATTTCAGACGTCAGAGAGTAATCAAATACATATATAAAATTATTTGTAGACGGAGAGCGAACCTTTTGGTGGCAAGCCCCTGCACTTTTTATTAGTTTTCTCTTAAGCGCACTACCATGGTAAGAACAAAAAAGAAAAAGGAATCTGAGAGAATACTGAAATAAATTTAAGGTGGATAGATAGAAATATTTCCATCAATGAAATTTTATTATAAATCGGCGCAACTGAAGACCCAATTATACAAACCTGTAATCCGCATTAAGAATTGTGTTTGTTTTTTGGTCCAGACATATACCAAATTTTTCTATGTGCTCATAGAGATATTTTACACGTTAAACAAAATTCCAAGAGAAGGGAGCTTATTGTTGGAAGTTTGAAGAGATTTGACGATATACATCTGTCAATCAATTATAACGCAACGAAAGAAAAGTTTTTAATGGTCAATCCGGCCTGAAAATCAAATCACATGCGTATCGGACTGTTAATTGTTTAATCGATCAAATGGGCCGTGAAACAGTATTTACGTACCCTAAGCGAAAATCTGTCTCTAAGGATTCATTTGGCTAACCAGAGTTCCTTGGTTGAAAATATTGACGCTTTTGACTGTTATCAACTATTGCCTGGTCCAAGATTTTAAATAAATAATGATTTTCTGTTGGTAATGATGCGTTTAAGGGTAGGTTTATTAGTCCTTAACTCTGTAAAATTTGTATGTACTGTGTCCTTATCTTTGTATGTACTATATAAACTTTCAGATTTTATTGCAAACTCAATGTTCCTTTCTTGGATCAAAGTTCTGTCAATTAATCATATAACCTGCAAGGTATGTAGTCAAGGAATATCTTTTAGTATTACCTTTGAACCAGATGCATAATTAATCATACGGATATATTTATTAAAACCGTAAAGCCCTGAATGTTAATAGAAATGCTAGTCTGATTACATGCGTCATTGTGTAAATAAATTTGAAGTTGCTTTATTACCAAATGAAATTATTCCTTATTATTCAACATTTCACGCGGACGATTTATACTCGATATATATGGCTTTTTCGATTCCAGTACCAACGATGTTGTAATGGCAAGCCGAGAATTAGGCATGGCTAAAGATTCAGGATCGTATGATGGTATAGGCATGGCTAACAGTCCCACCAAGTACTAGTGACAAAGTGGTAATGTTATCATGTGATAAAACATCTAAGATTGCTAATGTTAAAATATATGAATAGTAAGGTTTTGGTTGCTTCATTACATATCTTTTTTTTTCAAATTTTGTGTCTGCCTAGGTGTGATCATGTAGCAGTTTGTTGTTTTTTTAATTTTATTGAAACATGGTATGTCTATTGTGTGGATGAAATGCATTTTAACCCGAATCCAAACAATTGAAATTAACCTTCTTCAGGTGAGGCGATTACATTTTTTATTTGTAGATTTGCCCTTTATTAAGTATACCCTGATATGCTGGCCCCGTTTATTTGACTTATCAACAGCTATGATCCCGTGATTCTGAGAATTGGTAGTTTTTAAATAGGTTGCATCGGTTCCTTGGCTTTATTAAGAACGTTGCTAGCGACCAGTATCACGGGATTCCTTTGATTCTATGAAGTCAATAAGTAATATCTGGGTCCAAAATCTTAATATCCAAAGAAAATCATCAAACCCAAGTTCAATCGTCAATCGTCCGAAAGCGACAAAGTCTGAGGTCGGTTCCTAATTTGCCATCCTCGACCAGGATATTGGAGCATTTTCTGCATATATATATCATACAAGTTAAAATGCAAAACTCAGATGAAATTGAAATTTCGTAAATATTCACGTTCACGTGTATGCATTTCCGGTAGATATGCAAAGCCAGGGATAAATCCGTTACCATCATTTTTACCAGTCAGCATTGATATTGGGTAAGTGAATACCCTCGGTATATATTCATATGTGATCATATGTAAAGCACAATCTTTTTTTTTGTCTCCAAGAAGAAATAAAACAAAAGTTTCAAGAACGAATGATCAATGGCACAAAGCAAACAACAAAATGAATATGTCAAATGGCACGTCGGGATATCACTATCTCACAACTAGAAAAAATGATTAATTCCCTTTAAAACTTTATAGGTGACAAAATACCCATGGGATTTTGTTCAAGATCTATCTTGACACTTGCAAATAGGTTATGATTTTTGTTCGGCCATTTTGACATTTACACGATCTTTACTTGTTTAACACAATTTTGTTAAGACAGCAGAAGATTTTAATTTGGTTTTCAGGACAATTGTTTCAAAGACGATCAAGACGTGTTAAGTTATATCCAGATCAAATAAGATGCACTTGTTAATTGCGTTTAGGAACGATCAAGACGATTTAAGTTTGTTAAGATTAAACAAGATCTTGATTTGACTGGCTTTTGCTAGTGCCGGTACCAAGTCCGGCTGTCCCAAGTTCCTATCGTTGTTTACGTTTGTCTTTTGTTTTATTTGTGTTTTTTCTGTGTAGTTCCCTAGCATATTGTGGCATGTAGTTATAATTGGTGTTTCCTGTTGTCCCTTTTATTTCATTGAATAGGACAAACTTAACGCCCTTGAACACAGTTTTCTTGTTTGATCTCAATCAACTGAAGATATCTTGATCGTCTTTCAAAGCAATTATCTTGAAATGAGAATAAATATCGTACAATGTCTTAAAAATCGCGTTAAGCCTGTCAAAATCGTGATAAAAATAAAATGGCTAAACCAGATCATAACGTATCTGCCTCTGTGTACATGTCATGTAGAGATATGGGAGATGGACTTTTGGTCAGCAAACATTGTGAGCATCTGTTGTCAAGTGCAATTAAGCATTCGATCATTTCTTCAAACTGGATTGCAGTGTAGATTTGTCTTTACGATATCTTAAATTCTCCCAAATCTGTCGTCTGTGTGAATGAACAAAGGTATGTTGAACCTATATACAAATTTAGATTAAGATTTATCAGTTTTGTTGATCGTTATGGGATATCAGTTTCCCAGATGACAGCAGATCTTTCTCTTTGCCACTAAAGTTTGTTTTTCCTTTACCGGATTTGACATGTTCAACACGGCGGGTGTCTATAAGAAACAGGAGATGCTTACTCTATCGGTGCACCTGATCTCACCCATGGTTTTTTTGCTTGGGACCCCTTGTTGTTCATTTTTGTGTATGTGTGTCTTCATTTTTCTTTTCTGTGCCGTGCTCATGTTGTGTCTTTGTTTCTTTGTTTTTTTCTCCGATGTTGCCATTGTCCTTGTTGGATGGTTCGTTTTGGACTGACGGTTCGGTTCTCAATTACGGAAACAAAAATGCTTTCAAGCTCAGATGTTTTTCTCCATATCAATGATTAATTGTGGCCATACACTGCTCAAACCGTGAAATGTGAATAAGACTTGCCGATGTGGATACTTAATTTCCTTTATGACATAGGATTTAACACCCGGCTACAACAACCGGCTACACAATGCAATGAAAGCAAAAATTACGTATGTTAATAGATTTTCCCCTGCCAACAGGAAATCCTGCTGAGGCAGTTGACATATTATTGCCGTCTTTATAATTCATTGATATATTAAAATATAACATCCTTTGAGTAGTTTTCAGTTTGTCAACACATATGTTATGAATGAATGGCAAAATACGGAAGTTAATGTGAATCCAGTTTCGGCATATGGCCATTCCGACAACTCATGTCTCTTCAGTGCAGATCAAATCAAAGCATTGAAAATCCATAAATCGAAATATGTATAAATGCCGATAGAAGAAATTACCAATATGACCTTAATAGAAAAGCAAAAATCACCTATGGACGGAGCCATGCAAGAGGGAGATGCTCTTTAGTTTCAAACAAACTTTTCTTAAATTAAGATATTGCAAGTTTCCAAATTATACCAGTTTTATCGAGCCATCACCACAATACTAACTACTAGTTAAGTGAAAACGGTCGGGGACTAACGATCCATCTGCAGAGGTATCGGCCCAGTGGTGATCAATAACAAAGTACCGAAGTTAGTTTAGTAATTTAGTTTCTGTATATGGCTGGCCATTACGATAACCCTTGTCTCTTCAGAGCAATCAAATCATCGGAAGTTCATAAACCGAAAAGTGTGAAAAAGGTGAGAGAGAACTGACTACCAATAGGTTTAGCATTGGCGGACCCAGAGGGGTTCCGGGGGTTGGAACCCCCCTTTTTCCTGGACAATCATGTATTTTTTATGAATATTCTGATGTTTTATATGGAAATACCTCAAAAAATTTTCGCACCTCGCTCCGCTCGCCGAAATTTCCTTTTATTTCCAAATGGAACCACCCTTTTCTAATTGCCTGAATCCGAGCCTGTTTAGATTTACATATTGCAAGTTTCAAAATAAAATCACAGCATAGTATTAATGAAAACATTGTTAGAGAAATAAATATATCGACAAATATGTCATAAATAAAATGAAAATACCACCTTTTGAAGAAGTGTTTACGTCGACTTTATCACATGCGGTAATTTTTATTGTTGATGATATTATATAGAGAATGAAAACGCATTCATATCAGCACATTTCAGTGATAATGAAATTAATAAGGCCGTAGATAAAATGATAAAAAATGACATCGACAATTTTAATGCCAAATTAAATGAACAGAGATTTTCTGTTGGGTCTGTATTAATTTCTATTCTTCCATCGGTCTTGGAAGTAGATCTGCCCCATCTTTTTACCTGTCTGTTCGTGATCATTCATATGCATAACTCCAGGATATGTACGTTCTTTACCGTCGTCCGTATAAAACCACGCTTCATCAAATGTAAAATCTAAAGTTGCAAGATCAGCTATTTTAAAAGTAGCCTGGTTTCCTACAACCTACAAAAGAAGAAACCAATATGCTTGAAAACTGGATTTTTGAACACACCGCGATGAAAATTTTGCTGTGGAACGAATGGAAGTAAGATTTTAATTTTCCTACAGTTTGTCAAAAAGAATTTGGCTTTGTGCGGAATTTCAAAAATATATTCATACTGTATGCAAATTTTCGATTCATTATAGAAAAAGTTGTTGCATTAGCTTAACCTTTACATGTATTTATAGGGATTTTGTCCAATGCACAGGTGTACATGTTAATTTAAGTGACATGTGCACTGGTCTCTTTTCTTGGCAGTGAAATAATGTTGAATTTTTTACTTCGATTAAAAATATTTGCATATTCAAAAAGCAGATAATACCAAGTAAAGCATTTATCAGAAATTTGAAATGGTGAAAGACTACCGATCTACCTTAAGTTATTATATAAATAAAACTTCGGAATTAATTATTGAAATTTAATGAGGAAACTGTAAGAATTTACAACATGATAATTCTTGCCCGTTATGTTAAGGATGTTAGCTGGTCATGTTTATGTATTTCTGTCAGAATTTCGGATTTCTCTGGTTTTATCCATTTAACGCTTAATAATGTTTTACCCGGTGACCCCCTTATTTTATTCCATGATTTCATTTTATACATCTTTTGGAGCATTCTGACAAAATTTTATTTCATTGATGTTATTTTGTCACATTCAATATTTGATAAACATTCCTCGTGTTAAACCTGTGAAAAATGCAGAGGAGTTCAGTTTCCTGCCATTTTTTCAAGCACTTGTATCCCAGTAATTTCATCGGTAACCTATTAATTCTTTTGGCTTAAATTACATCTTTTACAATTTTCTAGCAAAAAATCACATTTAATAGGAATCCTTGTTATTTTAAAATTGACCAGCGAACATCCTTAACAGTAAATTTATGTTTGTTGACGATCTCACATCCATGGGCTATACATGATATGGGTGTGACATTGCCCTGCAATTAGCAATGAATACTGCACAAACCCGTGTTAGGAACCGTCTTGAACTTACCATGAGATATGAGCAAAGCTCGACTGTTTGGTGCCTCGTGGTGTCTTCAAGATAAAGAACAGCAATAGAAGCGTTGTTCTCTTGCTGATTTATACCGTGTATACGTAGAGACTGTGTATCATGTGCATTTACTTCATATCTTTTCATTGTTAATGCTTACCCTTCCTCGGCACCTAATGTCTCAGTTTTATGGTAGTTCACATTGCGAGTGCCTTGATTTTGGGTGCTGTTTTTTATGCGTTTAGTGACTGTCTTGTGTCCATGTTTCTCTGTATTCTCGTTTTGATTAGATTATAGTTAGAGTTTAACGTCCAGTGAGCAATATTTCAACGATATCAGGGCAAGAACAAGTTAATCAATAAAAAAAAATATAAGTACCAGAAGAAAGAAACAAAGGTGGAAGGGACAACGAGTTTTGATTGCCACTGGAAAATTGGAGAAATGGGTATGGGAGGAAAATTTAGCCTTTTATACGAGTCTCAATGACTCTTTCCCCTTAATACGATGAAGATGGGGTCTTTGTACTATATGGAGCGTGGAGTTTCTCCACACAGTTTGGATACAATGCTTATCGGTCAGGCTTTCCGTATTATGACATGACTACAGACAGGGTACATTTATGTATTCCCCTATCCACCAACTGGGGACGCGCTCGGCAGCTCTGTAGCCGGAGTCCCTGAAAACTGATTCAGGCGCCGTTAATTCTCGTTTTGGACTATGATTTTTGAAAAAAAAATCAATCCTTTGTTCCATTGGTAATCTACTATCGTTGTTATGTATATGTTTACATAAAAACAAAATAAAAGTAAACGTAACTTTGTCTTGTCAAGAATACAAAGAAACAGAAGTGTCAAGAGCCGAATATTAAGATGTCGTTTTATTTTGATAGCTAAATATTTCAAATTTAGATTATAAGATACTGTTTCGGCCAAAGAGTTTAACAAAGGAAGTATGTTGCTATCTGATATTTCTTGAAATATTAGTATTACTGTCATTTTTAAACAGATAGTAATTTATAGTATTTCATGCTTTTTGCTTCATGTTAAAGCAAAGTCATTGAAAAACAACCGAGGTACTGAAAGTTAATGTATATTTTCACCACCTTCAAATAGAAGAGAATCTTACTTGTCTTCTCGATCTTCCGTCGTAGGCTTGACATAATCGTTCATGGACATGGTATTGTCTAATATGTTAATATGATCGGGGGTGACTAGTCAATTTGAGTGAGTATTAAAACCTTCATTTTCCCAAACTTCCGCAAATCATGTTATATCAAATATTTTGACNAAAAAAAAAAAAAAAAAAAAAATGAAACAGATAAACGGTTTTAGGTCGCAGTTTGGACAGACATTTTAAAGATAATGTGTTTTGTCTCGTATGCAAACTCTTTGCTTCAAAGTATGCAAATTGTAGATACCTTTGTGATGTTCCTATCAACGTCTATAGTATAGTTGCGTTGCGATTGTAACCACTGGATATCGACAATGGCTTTGTCTTGCTTAGTTACACTTTCTGCTCCGCAAACTGAAAAATGCGACATGTGAAAACAAAAATGTATATTCATTTTTAAAGCCTGTTCTGGATTTTTTAAAATAATTTAATGATGAATTTACTCAAAACATTCCAAGCCGGGTTTAATTTGAAATACAAATATGAAAAAAATATAAAATTCTTACCTGCCCACATCTCTCTATTCTATGATGCCAAGTTTTCTTACGAACAACTTAATGAGCGCCCTGTATTTGTCTATATGTTGCTGCTGTCAACTATTTTATATCATATAAAAATATATATGTTGTGCGATGGCCACAAATTTTAAACTATGGAACAAAATAAAAAGGGTATAGTTGGCCACGATTAAAAGGTAAAAAACACAAAAATATACAAATTAAAAAACACATAAAAATAAAAAAAAGCAAAGAAGGGAAGACTGCCCAACGTTTCGGCCGTATGGCCTTCTACTAGGGGACTACCGGGCTGAAATACGGGGAAAAAATGGAAAGGACGAGAGAATATCACTATTGATTTAGTTGGACAACAGATGACAGTGATTAGAAGATAACTTTGCAAGTTTAATTTATGTTTGTTGACGATGCAGCATTCAAGGATACACTGGTAAAAAATACATGGATATAGCGTTGCTCGACATCAAATAACCAAATACCGAAGTTACTGTGAATTTTGATTCTGCATATGCGCATTTCTACAACTTATGTCTCATCAGTGCAGATAAAATCTAAATGTTTGGAAGACCAGCGATGAATTCCGCTCCAACTGGTATTAGGGGCTGTCTTAAACTTGCTATTAGGTATGAGTAAAGCTCTCTGTTGAAGGCCTCATGGTGACCTCAGGATGAGAAACAACAATTAAAACGTTCTATTGCTGGGTTTGACCATTTATTTAAAGAATTTGCCTCATTTTATTGTTTACATGAGTATTTGTTTTAAACAAGTTTTACAAACAGTTGTTCATCCTAGGCATCAGCTGTAGTAGGACAAACTGTACAGACAGTTGGACATCGTAAAACCTATATAGGGAGTTGGTCATCCTACGGGGACAAACTATGTAGATAAGTTGACATCTAAATAGCTTGTCTTCCACAAATTTTGGATCAAACTGAACAGACAATTGAAAATCATTTGGAACAAATTCTGCAAAGACTTGCATACCCCTGAGGCCAATGGTGCGATCGGTCTTATTTGGGTAGGGAAAACTATGTCCATTCTAAAAGTTATTGAGATGATTGGAATAAAAAATACATTGAGATATTTGAAAGAATAATATATTTTGTTTACCGGAAGTTATATAAAGAATTCATTTCATTTGAATTTTATAAAAAAAATCAGTATTACCTTTTTTGAATATTTGATTCATTGTGTACTTCTTTTTGTTTAATTTGTCACAGATGGGACAGCTTTGAACACAACGTTCGTCTCTCATTAAAAGTGCCCTCTTCTTACCAAATAGGTCTGCAAAATAATCAAATCAAATCAAACAATTTTACTGGATATTTGCACAGTTTACATGTTGTGTGATATGTGATCCAAAAGAGAACACAGCAATAAAAAGATAGAGAAATGGTATTCAGAATAATTAAGTGTGAATTATATATAATCAATATTTAAAATAAATATCAAATATCTGAGGAAGATTCTAATCACAAGTTTTTAGATTTTCCTTAATTGAAAACATTTTTTTATAAATGTTTAATAATCTTCTTGTAGGATTTGTGGATTTAGAATAATTTAATGACTTCCTCATCAGGCAATGTTTGTTTTTATTTTCCAAAAAGTTACAATATTTCTCCATGAAAGCCCAGGGCAGTATAGAATAATAAATAATTCAATAGTATCTCCATGATTGTGAAAGCCCAGGGCAGTATAGAATAATAAATAGTTCAATAGTTGAACAGCAGAATACCGATGTTACTGTTACTGTTACATATGCGCATTTCGACAACTTATGTCTCCTGAGTGCAGATAAAACCAAAACATCTGGAAATCAATCAACTAAAATGTGTGTACAAGCTGACAGAGAACAAATTACAAAATTCATCTAAAATGAACAGCCAAATCCAGGTATGGACAGAGGAAATTACTCCTTAGGTTTTATCAAAATTTTCTTTAAATTCAGATATTGCAAATTTTCAAATTAAAATCGGTTTTCGGGCCAGCACCGAAGTACTGGCTACTGAGTTGGTGAATCCCATCGGGGACTAACAGTCCACCAGCATCAGCCAAGTGGTAATAAACAACAAAATAAAATACCGAAGCTACTGTGAATTTAGGTTCTGCATATGCGCATTGCCACAACTTATGTCTCCTGGGTGCAGATAAATTCAAAACATAGGGAAATCCATAAACCAAATATCTAATTTTTTGTAAATTTTGTTGAAAACTAAGGACTATCTCCCTCATGCATAGCTCTGTCCTTAGCTGATTTTGGCTTTACATTTAGGTCGTATTGGTTATTTGTTTTTAAACATTTTTTGAGTTGATGGTCTTCCAAATGTTTCGATTTTATCTGCACTGGAGAGACATAAGTTGTCGAAATGAACATTTGCAGAATCAAAATTCACATTGTTAATTGAATCTTTTTGTCATAAAAAAAAAAAAAGAAAGAAAGAAAAAAAAAAAAACCACAATCCTTGCACAGCTCACGTATGGCATTAAATAAGGTGAAATATAAAAAATTCCAAAATTCTCGACTACATATGTCTCTTCGGTACGGAAAGAATCGAAACATTTGATGGCAAGATTCAAAATAATATGCTTTAATGCTTATGTTACATTAATGTATCACTTTGTTCCTGACGTATTTGATGTTTGTTACATACAACTCTATTGGACATTATATATTATAATTATTGTATGTACTGTATATACCTTTATACTGATAAACTGTATGGTTTAAAGTAATAAAGAATAATAATATCTATTTGTTTCGTAATTAAAAAAAATCAGGTTTATAACTGCAAACCAGATCAGTTTGCAATGGCTCCGTCGAAAAAGCTACCAACCATATATCCTAGTGGCGATTACGGGAATGGCCGAGTTGATTAGAAAAGAAGGGAAACGGGGAGTGTGTCAAAGAGACAACAACCCAAAGGGGAGTAATAACAACTCAACGCCACCATAAGATCTTCAATGAACGGTGAGAAAACCCCACACCCAACGGCAGGTCGGAGTCGGCCCCTGAATAAAAAATAATCAAGTTCAGCGAAATAAACATCATCCTAGACTCCTATAGACATAAAGTAAACTAACTAGAAAAAAGACGAGACACACAAAGGCTTAATAAATTTCCTGACTTAGGACAGGCGCTAACCTGCTGTGGTGGGGTTAAACTAGTTTTATTGGGCCCAAACCTCCCCCTATAGCCAATGTGATAAATCAAAAAACAATCGTAACAACAATAAAATTCAGTTGGCAACAGGACTGAGTCAGTTGTGAAAAATGAAACAGAAAGAACTAAATATACGGACATAAACATGAAAT